>CP141941.1:2827500-3075000 GCA_036220445.1 Malus hybrid cultivar | reverse complement strand
CAAATCTGTCAGTTCATGCATGCTCCTCGAGACCAACACATGCAAGCTGCCAAACGAATTCTTCGTTATCTCAAGGGTAATGTATCTGAAGGTCTATGGTTCAGAAAGGGTGCCACTAATCTCACAGCCTTCTCCGATGCAGACTGGGCTGGCTGTCTATTTGATCGCCGTTCTACTAGTGGTTACAATGTCTTTCTCGGATCCAATCTTATCAGTTGGAGTGCTAAGAAACAGGCTACTGTGGCACGGTCATCCACAGAGGCGGAATACAGATCTCTAGCCCACACTGCAGCTGAACTGACTTGGATCTGTAAAAAATTTTGTGACCTTGGTTTTCCTCTCTCTCAGGCTCCCACTCTCTGGTGTGATAACATTTCAGCCATCTCTCTTGCTTCTAATCCGGTCTTTCATGCCCGAACTAAACACGTGGAGATTGACTATCATTATATTCGCGAGTTGGTCTTAGCTAATCTCATCAAGGTTCACTTTGTTTGTAGTCAGGATCAGCTCGCTGACATACACACCAAGTCTCTGTCCAAAGGTCGATTTGCTGCTCTAAAATCCAAGCTTCCTCTTGGTTCTTCAATTGATCCCAAGCTCAGCTTGAGGGGGTGTATTGAGAGACCTAAACCAGTCACAATTTAGTTACAACAGTAAATAGTTAGTTGTGGTATTTGTGTAATTAGTTGTAGAAGATAAGGTCACTTATATAAAGAGTATTTGTGACTATATATATCTCTGTGTACTGTCAATTAAACTATGAATGAGAAATATCTTCTTCAACATTTTCTACATAAACACTACCAGACATGTTAAATGCTACTTCTCGGATTAAATCAAGAAGATAATGACAATTTGATGAATAAGAAGCTTCATCTTCCACAGATTCCTGTCCAAGCTAAAAATTTGTAACCTTCATCTCATTGAACGTCAATGTGCCAGTTTTGTTACGGTGGTACATCCCATAGTCTCGCAAGCAGGGAGCCTCCGCACCAGATCCTGCTCCGCAATCATCCTCTTCATTGAATAAGTGTGAGTCAAAGTGACAGCAAACGGGAAGCCTTCAAGAATTGCAATCACAACGACAATAACTGCAACTGCTACCATGTCCACCACAGCATTCACCACATCATCAATCTTCGTCTTGCTGCCTTCAAACTTGCCAAATTCACTCGTTCTTTGTGTTGCCCATGAAGTAACGCGCTACCAAGACCTTGAAAACCATGAATGCAACACCCAAGCCAATCTTTGACATTAGCGGGGTTAGTTTACTTAACCGCTCTTGTAATGGCTTCTGCCGATCACTCGTGTCACGGCTGATCAAGCTCATCATTTGGCCCCATGTCGAATTCATGCCAACTGAAGCCAAAAGCATTTGTCCATATCCATCAACCACCTCGGCTCCGGAATACAAGGACGGGTTCTGGCCTCCATTAACTTCCACATGCTCGCTCTCCCCCATCATGCTTGATTCGTCCATGCGCAAGTATTATCCAACTCATTTGCATTTGAAGGAGAAATGCAATTATTATCGAAACTTTAAATGACACTTACTATTGCTCTAACGAGTATTATTTAATTATTTTATTTTTACTCTCTTTTGTTTTGTTGTAACACTTTTATAAATTGAGCTTGAGCTTACTTGACATGAAATCGTGTATTGAATTTTCTTACTTTTTAAAAAATAGACAACAATGACCGGATTGTCATTATCTTTTCAGTCACAAATGACAATTAGCCACCATTAAAAGTGACTATAGGCTTTAGTTACTATGAACTTTCTTTTTGTAGTACAACGATATATTTTTATATTAAAAAGATGATGAGTTCGACTAAGCCACAAATGGGTAACCTAATTTAATATTGAATTCGTAGTTACTATGAACTATTAACTGTAAAATAAGCAAAGACTATTTTTATGTTTTGAGAAAAGCTCAAAAAGAATTAGCAACATTACATTATTGGGACTAAAGTTTTAATTACATTATCAACTAAAAACAGATGTTGAGCATACTCGCATCCTACAAATATATTGTACGGCAAAGTTTAAATTACATTATATTAGTATAATAAAAGAATGTAAGAAATAGTTATACAAAAATTCATATCAAACTGTGATTTACACATTGTAACCGTCGCTACGTCTTCAATCCTCCAAAATCAAAGGTACTTCAAAAAGAGTTCTTCTTCGACTTCTTCATCTTGAGATAGCTGAAAATAGGAGTCTCAGGAACAGGAATCGACTTGACAATCCAACCAATTGGCCAAGAGACTGCTGCAATGCCAACACAAGCACCCCATTGCCCCCAATTCAACCTTTCTGTATCTGCAAACTTCTTCAAAAACTCCACCATCACCACCTGCAGCAAAATTGTGACACCAATAATTCCCAAAAACAACTTGTTGGTGTGGATTCCTCTGAACACATTCTTCTTCTCAAGCTTCCTTGCATTGAACTCATTGAACACCTGGCACAGCACAAATGTGTTGAAGATCAGTGTGTCCTTCACCTTGTCCTCCACACCGAAGATCGATTTTCCTTTGAACTGCAATGTCAGGAGGATTGCAATCTGGTAGAGTGCTTGAGGCAGGAGGTTCCTCCACATTATATTGGTGATCAGAGGCTCCGTCCTCCCGACCGGTTTTTTCTTCATGAGCTCATTTGTTGGCTTCTCTGTGGCGAGAGCCAGAGCACCTAGTGTGTCCATGATCAAATTCACCCACAGTAATTGAACAGCTGTTAACGGGACTTCACCAGCGGAAATTGCTGCTACAAAGTTGATCACCAGCGCTGCGACATTGACGGTGAGTTGGAATTGGATGAACTTCTGGATGTTTTCGTAAACACATCTTCCCCACCTTAAAACTGTGGCCACCGACGAAAAGTTGTCGTCCATGATCACGATATCCGAGCTCTCTTTCGCGACTTCTGTGCCTTGAATCCCCATGGAAAGTCCGATGTCAGCTTCTTTCAATGCGGGCGCATCGTTTGTGCCATCCCCTGTCACCGCCACCACATGGCCTAGCTGTTTCAAGCACTGCACCATGAGAAGCTTGTCAAAGGGGGAGGACCTTGCCATCACACAGATTTTGTCCACCTTCTCCATTCTTTCTTCCGCTGTGTAGTTGCGAAATTGCACGCCTTCTATCACTGCACCGTTGAAGAACATGTCCTGATCGGGCTTGAGTATCCCGCATTCTGTGGCTATTGCTTTTGCAGTGAACACATTGTCACCTGTGATCATTTTAACATTCACCCCTGCACGTTGACAGTCTTCAACAGCTTTCTTCACCCCCGGGCGGCATGGATCTTTTAACCCAACAAGGCCTAATAATGTCAATCCATCTTCTTTTAGCAAATTTTTATGTTCTTGATCATCCACTTGCTCTTGTACCTCAATTTCTGTGTGTGCAAAAGCAATGCATCTGAGGCTGCTCGCCGCCATACCTTGGATAATCTGCTCAAATTTCAATTTCGCGTTCTCATCCATATCTTTAACCACTCCGGATGCATTGTAGTAACTTGTGCACATTGCTAATACCATCTCTGCAGCTCCTTTCCAATGTGCTTGCACAGAATCGTCCACCTTCCGCTTCATCAAAACCCCACTTCGTTTCTTCTGCGAATTGAAGGCCTCGACATAGAGAATGCTGCAACTCTTCACCACTTTCTGCATATCCATCTTCGCCCCATGCACTGCCCACGAAAGAATCGCCTTCTCAGTAGGACTCCCCGAGATTTCAATTTCCGAACCCGAATTAGGCCGGAACACACTCCCGGTTGTGTTCAGAGCAACCCCTTCATGAATCAAGTTACGAACAAAAGGTGATATGGACGAATACGCCTCTTCTTCCACGGGTTCCTCGCCTAGCCAAAACTTGGTCACCTTCATTTCATTCATGGTGAGAGTGCCTGTTTTATCGGTACAAATGACGGTGGCTGACCCCATCGTCTCACAAGCAGAAAGCTTCCTCACCATCGCCTTATCTGCCATCATTCTCTTCATCGAATACGCAAGCGTTAGAGTCACAGCCAGAGGCAGGCCTTCCGGAATTGCCACAACAACAATTGTAACCGCAGCAGCGACAATCCCTACAACCGCGTTTAATATGTCGTCAACTTTAGTCTTGCTGCCATTATACTCCCGGTTTCCATTCTCGTCCTCTGTATTTCCAGTGAAGTACCTAACCATCAAGACAACCAGGACTAAAAATGCAACTACCAAACCGACTTTACCAATCGATGACGTTAGCTTGTTGAGCCGAGCTTGCAGAGGCGTCTCTTCACCATTGTCGCGGCTGATTTGGCTCATCATTTCGCCCCATGTCGTGTTCATTCCAACAGAGGTGACAAGCATCCGAGCGTAGCCATCAGCCACTTTTGTGCCGGAAAACAAGAAAGGATTATTGTGGTGACTAATTTCGACATGATCACTCTCCCCTGTCATGCTCGATTCGTCTACTTGTAACGAATGGCCGTCTAGAAACAATCCATCAGCCGGAACTTGGTCTCCGATCTTTAAACAAATGACATCACCAACTACAATTTCGAATATCGAAATCTGTTGGCGCCTGCCGCCTCTCACAGCTTCGATTTGGACATTGTCGCTGACTTTAGACAACTTATCAAACTGTCTGTTCTGTCTAAAATTACTCACAGCAGAAACAGAAATTACCAGAATGATTGCGAGAAATATGCTTCCGCCATCGATCCATCCATCTTTTAGACCGTGCACTTTGATTCCCAAGCCGAGAGAAAGCGTAGCGCAGCCTAAGAGAATGAGAATTGTGAGGTCTTTGAAGGCCTCCCACACAAAGTGGAAGAACCCCTTTGTTGGTGGCTTCTTGTACGTGTTCGAGCCGAATGCTTTGAGTCTTTTCGCAATGTCGCCTTCAGGATCATCGCCGCCATGGACTCCGTGCTCTGCGTCAGTTTTGAGAGCGGTGGCAATTTCTTCAACCCCTCCTAGCTCCTGAAGCTGGTTGAGATTTTTCTGCTTGACAAGGTTAGTGAGGGTAGTTTGATCAATTTGGAATAAGCTATATGATGGCTCAACAGTAATGGCGGTATGAGAAGGAGATGGAGATAATTTGGTGTTTTTATATTTTGGTAGTGAAGGGTTGAAGGCTCTAGAGCAGTAGATTGTGGCAAAAGCATAACGCCATTTTCTTTGGTGTTTGCTAAGAGTGCTTTTTGGAACATCAAAAAGCCGCTCGATTTCAATGCAAGCCAACTTTGCATGCAGGGTGGTAGACATGCTTAAATGAAAAATGCTTCCAAGTTTAGAAATCGCAATGAAGGCGGCAGCCGAAGCGAGAGATGATGACTGCTACGGCCAAATTTAAACAACTATCGACCGGAATACTATCTCGGATTCCCAATAGAGGTAGAGAAAAAGCTTCGGAGATGAACGAAATATATCTCAAATGGCAAACAAATAAATGGAAGCAATTGTTGTTCCTCATAAGTTTGCGTGAGTATCTACTTATAGCCAGTTAGTTTACTTAGAGAGGACGGGAAGTTCAGTGGAGACTACGTGTTACCGACGGCATAAAGTAAAGTTTCCCGCGTTAAGTATTATTTCTTTTCCAGAAGCAGCAGAGGGCATGAGGGCACAAGTTCGTACGTTCATGTAGTATAAAAAAGAAGACGAGCCGCCATGGTAATGGGAATCAAAGTCGGTTTTTCAAAACAAAATAATGAATGTCTTGAGCGCACAAACTCATCTGATCTGATGTCGACGCCTGTATTTTTTGGCAAGGTCAAGGTGAAAACAATGTTATATCCGGGAAGGTTGGACATTACGAATAATGAATGCGTGCGCTTCTTTTTCTGAACTATTCACACGTAATTTCATTATTATTCGCCGTAGGTATGGAACATATTTGTCATAGGGAAAAAAAACACTTTTTTAAAAGAAAAGACTTTTCTCGACAAGTGTTCTTAATGGATGATCTGTAAAAAAAAAAAAAGGCCTAATACTTAATCTGTAAGTCAAAGAGGTTGTATTGTGTTTAGCCAAGCTTTTTTCTCTCCAAACATCGTGGACGTGGTTATAATTGGAATTAAGGAAGGGATGGGATAGTCTCTCTTCTCTCCAAACTTTTTTCGACAAAGACTCAGAGCATTATCTGTTTTAAAGTTGAGAAGGGATTGACTATAGCTTAGCTACAGTCAAATTATTGTCTCTTAGATTTGATTAAGGGCAGTTAATTAATCTCAAGCGCCTTCCTCATCTCACTTATTCTTAACTTTTCATTTTTGTTCATAATTTCTCACAATATTCAAATAAGTATAGGCATGATATGAATTTATTTGCTACTCATCTCCTCCAACACACAACCTAGAAGTAACCAATGGCAAAAGCAGTGGCAGAGTTAGGATTTCTTGTGAGCAAGTGCCTAACACAAGTATAGAAGAAGAAAAAATCATATATTATTTATAAAATCACTAAACAAAGCATCATAATATATATCCAAATATTTACATATGTGTAGATAGTTTTATCTATTTATAACAACAACCATAATCATTCTCGACGAATTCTCATATTTCAAAACCGTTCCATGATGTTATCTATATTATTGAAAACAATTATTAAACTTGAGAAAGAATTACTAAAAAAAATTGCAAGCCCTAAAACTCAAGTATGAGGTAGGGTAGAGTAGAAACAAATAAAAATGTACAGAGAATACAGGGTTTTACAAACCTTATTGTTCTTTGTTCAATAAATTTGGGATTTGAAATGGCTAAATATATGAAATTCAAGAAGAAGAGAGGGAATAGCTCTATCAGTGCACAAGTGAAAGACGATTTTTTTTTTTAAGCGAATGATGATTTTTAATTTAAAAGGTTATTCATTTTTGTTAAATGATCATTTAACATAATATACTGAAATTTTGGGATGGAATCTGTTGGATGAAAGAAACTTTAATAATTGAATTTGTTTAAAGTGTGAGAAGGGTTGCAAGGCAATAAAAATAAGTGTAATACTAATTTCATTTTTTCAAGTTAGAAACGTTTAGGACTACTCTAGTCCTTATGTTCTTCCGCCAGTAGAACATGAGCCTTGAGTGGGTTTTGTTCCCAACCCCACAGCATCCAATCCACTGACGGAAGAACATGAGCCTTGAGTGGGTTTTGTTCCCAACCCCACGGCATCCAAATTCCAATTGGAGTGGTCAATGGGTTTTCGTCGACAGAGATTCAAAATGTTGACTCACTTCAAATTCGTGCACAACTGGCAATTTTCCGTATGTAACCCGCGTACACTGTCGGAGAAAGAAACAATGCCAAATCTTTAGCCGGTTGCGGAAGAAGTCTCTCATGGAATTAGGTTCTACCATAAAACCAATTGAAGAAATATAGGAAGTAGTCCAAGATCATATAATAAGCCACTAGCTGGGCTTGTCCCTCACCCAACAACCTGCTCTGATACCATGTATAATTTCCTCATCCAACAACCTGTTCTGATACTATGTAGAATTTTTCAGATCGACGAGCCCAGGGCCCACTCCAACAACACTGATATTGTCCCCACTTTACCACCTGCCCATTCCGTCAGGTATGAAGTTTTATCACAAAATGCATCCGTATTAGTTAGAGTAGGGTAATATTATTTAAACTCATTGAGTTTCTTTGAACCCACCGATGTGGGATTCTTAACTTCTTAACGGTCTCGCAGGAATTTACGATCCTTGATTAATTACCCAAAATGTATACAATTCAATTAAGAATTTCAAGCTTTTTTTATTTCGATTTTTTTTGCCGAAAAAATTTTAAAGTTAGATTGATATTTGTACAAAGTAAATTAGACATGCATGGTGGAAGCTTTTTGGTCCCGTATACCGTTAGGCCAACTACCGTTTTGGTGTAGGTTTTCATAACTTCGTATTTTTTTCGTCGAGGCTTTGGCTAGTTGTCCTCCTCGCTGTACTTTTTTTTCGTTTCTAATAAATTTTGGTAGGCTTGGGTGTTTGAGGATCGTCCACCAGTCCATACCTAGGTCAAATTACAAAAATAAATTAGCCATGGTGGATATTTTTAGGTCCTGTATATATATTTCTAGTGATCGATGTTCCAATGAATTAATGAATATACGTACATTAGTTGTTAGGGTTGTATAGTCAGCTCAACTAAATTTAAAATCTACAACCACTTAGTACTACAATTTAGTAGTATTTTTTTATTTATAAGTGAGATGTCTTATTTTCGGATATCATAAATGATGAGTTCGATACTAATTAATTCATCAAACTTTTAGTTTAAATATATCATTGTATTAAAAAAAAAGAACTTTAACGAAAAGCTCCAGGTACTGTTCACTTTAACGAAAACCACATTTTTACACTAAAAAGTCAATCCTGATACTATTCACTTTACCCTTTATTTTGTATTTATCGTTAAAACTTAAAGTTTTCAAGCCATTTTCATCAGTTTTTCTTAAAAAAAAATACTACAAAGTGCCATGTGATCAACTTAATTAACTTATAGTGGCTTAATTTCCTATCAAATCATTAACAACCTCAACCTTAAGTGCGTGGTAATGTAATGGTTTGATGAGAATCACATCATCAACCCACCTGGAGTGTGGAGTTCGTTCAGCTAATTTTGTAAGTTTACAAGACTCATTGGGGTCAAGTTGTTGATCAAAATTTCTTAACAATTCATTAACAACGCGTCCTTCACCTCAAGCGTTGGAAGTAATAGAAAAATTAAGGCTAAATAGCCAAAATGGTCATTGAGATTTACATAATCAATAGAAATGGTCCCTGAGATTGTCCACCATTCATGATTTTGGTCATTCTGTTAAAAACTCTTTGGGCAAATTTCAAAGCTTCATAACTCAATCGATTCTTAACCAAATTCGACATATAATATATCAAAATGAAGATAGGAAAGTGTAGAACAAGATTATACCTCTTTGGAAGCTCAATGGTTACCGAAGATGGCCAGAAAATAGACTGAAATGTGACTGGTCCGCGGAAAAAATAAATAACTCACCGAAAGGTGCTAGTCGACTATTATGACAGTTTGGCTGCTGCGGATAACGGTAAAGTCCTAGAAGCAGTTCCAGCCCAGGTGAAGTTGACGTATCATATTGTATGAATCTCTCACCTGTTTCGAATAAAATCGTGTGAGGCACTGGTGCAGAGAAACGATACTCGCCTCAACTGTAATTAGCGCCATGCAATTGCATCTTGCATGCACATTGTATCATATGTGGTTTTCTTCTATAGAACATAGATTGTGCTATGCCTTTAATTTGTCAAAATATTCCTCTATGGTATATGCACTGGTTATGGTTTAAGATGTTGGATCCAAAAGAAAAGCATGATCAAATTCTCTAAATTTCTTGTCTTGGAGCACAAATTTAGTTTGGTCAATTGCTCCATAATATTAGGAATTGCTCCATATATTAGGTGAGGGATTCGAACTTGGGTGCAATGCGACGGGGGATTCTGCCTTGGCCAAGTACTCTAACCCGTGTTTGCTATCCCTCTTTAGATAGCTGGATATGGGCTTACCGGGAACTGGAATGAACTTGAAAACCCAACTTATGAGCCAAGATATGGCTGCACTCCCAATGCATGCACCCATTGACCCCAACTTAATTGCTATGTATCCGCAAACCTGTTCAGAAGTTCCACAATAACCACCCAAAACAATTTGTTCCTCTGACTTCCTCTGAAGACATTAATCCTCTCCAAATCCCTTGAGTTAGACTCATTAAACACGGCGCAACACAAATATATTGAAGACCAATGTGTTGTTTACCTTCTAATACCAAATATTCATCTGTCCCTGAACTGCAAAAGCAAAAGCACAACTATCTAGAACGAAGCTTGAGGTAGAAGGTTCCTCCGCATGATGTTGGTGATCACTGTTGGACCCACGAGAGGCCTTTCCATGAGCTCTTTAGTAGGCTTATCGATGACGAGAGCTAGAGCAGCCATTGTGTCCATAATCAGATTCACCCACAGCAGCTGGACCTCTATTAATGGTACTTCATCGGCTGAGGCCGCTGCCACAAAGTTGATCACAAGAGTTACAACATTTTTTGTGAGCTGGAACTGAACAAACTTTTGGATGTTGGCAGAAACGCATCTTCCCCATCTTAAAACGGTTACCAAAGTTGCAAATTTGTCATATAAGATGACAAAGTCTGAGCTCTTCTTGGCAACTTCAGTGCCCTGAATCCCCATCGAGAGTCCTATGTCAACTTCTTTGAGTGTGGGCACATCATTCTTGCCAACAACTGTCACAACAACTACATAGCCTTTCTGTTTCAAGCACTGCACCATCAGAGGCTTATCAAATGGCGAAGACCTAGCCATCACGTTAATTACATCAACTTTCTGCATTCTTTGCTCTGGCGTGTAGTTGCGATTCTACACCTTCTACCACTGCTTCCTTGGTTCCTACTGGTCAGGCCGGAGTATGCCACATTCGCTAGCTATTGCTTTACAGATGAAAATATTGTCGCAAGTGATCAATTTCACCTACATTTCAGCAAACTGGCAAAGCTTCAACTGCTTCCCTCACTCCTGGTCTATATGGCTTTATAGATCCTATGAACTTTCAAAGTGTTATCTTGTATTTCATTCATAACCTTATTAAAATTGTACATAAATATATAATGAGACTAACCCTCCTTGATTTACGCCACAACTAATGGCTTAGGGAAGATAAAACAACAACTCCTTGAATTAAGAAGTTGACAACCAAGATGAGACTCCTATACAAGTATTACTAATCACAAGAAAAGTGTAGCCGGCTATTGAATGAGTTTAATTACTTGCCTTGGTCAAGAGCAGTATCTCTTGCCCTAGGTGGAAGGTCTAAGTTAGGGTTCATAAATGGAAGCATCGAAGTACCTGATGCTTCCTCACCAACTTATGAATCCTGCCTTAACAAGGATCAGCTGGTTATGTCGTGGCTCCTAAATTCCATGGAACGTAAACTAGCTGAAATCTTCAATTACTCTGAATCATCACTCAAGCTATGCGAGACTATCAAGGAAATGTATGGCATTCAGAAAAATGCTACACGTGTTTTCCAACTAAAGAAGGATATCTCCAACCTGCAACAAAAAGGAAAGCCCTTCGTACACCTTATATGTAACATGAAGAGCATGTGAAATGAGTTGGAAATGTATCGCCCTCACACAACTGATGCATCTACGTTACTAAAGAGGGCTAAAAAAGACAAGATATTCCAACTCTTGTCCAGTCTCAACTCAGAATATGAAGACCTATGAAGCCGGTGGCGAAGCCAGAATTCTGAATGAGGAGGGGCCTCTCACAAATATGTGTGTGTGTGTGTGTGTACATATATATATATATATGTATATATATATGAGTGTGTGTAAAAAGTTGAATTCATAACATGTTGACATATGCAATTTGTGTAATCCTCACAAAACTGAAAAAAAAAATCTCTTAAATTCAATACTAAGTAGAAAAATAAATGTAAAAACTCAGACAACCAAGTAAGAGGTAGGTTGTGGAAGGCTAAAGAAAATACAAAGAAGTATAAAAAAAGAAGGAAAAGGGGGAGAGGTTTGCAAATAAAGAAGGTGGGTTGCTTTAGAAAATTATAGGGTGTATATTACTGTTAGGTGAGAGAATCGAACCAGAAATGGGGTTGCTTTTTCCATTTAAAATTGCACATCTCTTTTTAAACTCCCTTGCCAAACTTATTGTTTCATTAGACAGCTGAAAAAGATTTAAAATCAAAACAGCTTAACGACGTCGTTTGCTTCATCTTCTTCCATGAGGTTCACACTTCAAATGAAGTCAGGATGGGTCGGGGACTACACTAGTCCATTGGTGGCTCCTGTTGGAAGTTTGCCTACAAAGCCACTCATTTGATGTAATAGCTTTTGGAATACTTATTGTATTAAACCTTTATATGTTTAATGAAGGGAAAAACTTATTGTTAATCACTATTTATTGTATCATGTGTTTAAACAATAAGGGAATCCAAGGTATTTGATCTAAGAGATAAGTGATTTAAGTAAGTTAGATTATCGAGACCTTTCTCTTATGTTCATTCCTAAAATGTTCCTAGCCATAGGATTGCCAATTGGGCATTGACAATCCGCTAAGGTTAGTATGTGTTATGTCGACTCAAGTGTGAGTATGTCTAGTCTCAAGTCATTTAGTGTTGGACACTAAGGCAAACACATAGGTGCTCAAAAAAGTAATCGAGTACACTGAACAACGATCAAAAGAGAGTTCGAACATACATGTCATGTAAGAACTCGAGAGTTGCAATATGCAAAGTAGTCCTTTGACCTGAGGCATCATAGATGTCTAATGGTTAGGTCCTTGACCTTTGATCATGTCAAAGGCATTCCATTGGAGTGTCCACGACATTGTTGGGGTCAAGCTATCTAATCATGTAGGCATATGAATGCACAACAAGGGATCTCTAACCTTCCATGGTGGAAGGAGAATACTCTAAGATGTGATTCGAGAGTCTTTGGCCAAAGCATATAAATATGACTTAGGAAGTTTGTTCCAAATCTTATTCAAAAGAATCATATGGAGATGTATCACATTGGATAGTAGACATGAAACAAACTATCACTTAAACAATGTGATTAAGAGTATTGTATTAGAGAAGGACCGTATTGCATTGTAGTTGTAACTGGATAGGTTTTCCAACAAATTCTACTTAGCTTGGGTAACCATGACATGCTGCTAGGTGTCACTCATGGTTTGTGGAAGCCCTGATGATTAGCAAACACTAATTTTAAGGGAGAATTGAAATGTGGTTTCAATTCACAATCGATCGTTAAGAGTAACAATCGCCCACTACCTAGCTAAATGGAACCTAATGGATCGTACACCGAGTAAGGATGAAAGTGAAGAAATTAAATGAAATGGATATGTAATTAAATGGTTTAATTGATGAATGGTCAAGATTAATTAATTAGTTAATTAATTTTACGAAAGGTTCGTATTGGGCTTTTAAGTTGGTTTTGGGTTTCGGGGCCCAAAAGTGTTTTGGTCCACAAGGCCCATTATGTTTAAGTTGTATGACAACTAAAACAAAATGGGCAATAAGCCCAATCACAACAAATAGGCCGGCCATGGCGAGGAGAGGGTGAAGGTTTGCTTAATTGCAAGTTTACCACTCACCTAAGAAAAGTGTTATAAAAGCAACTTTATAGCTATTTTTCTCATTAGGGTTTTTCTTGTAGAAAAGAGGTGAAACCTATTCTCTCTTTTTAAACAAGGAGGCCGGCCACTTAGAGGAGATTTATCTAGCAATCTTTTCTTCTCTAAGTCATCCATTTCATCTTCACACCTCACCCTTGGTGTGGAGACTTAGAGACACCAAACCTTTGGTGTTTTGGAGATCCTTTCCTCACATCCTCAAGGACCAAAGGAGCACAAAAGGAGAAGGAAATCACAAGCAAGATCCAAGGAGCTTGGAGGTGACTTGAAGGCCCTCCACTTGGGTGAATCCCTTGTGTAAACAAGGATGAGCTTCAAGGGTAAAGAATCTTTAAATTCTTCATTCTCTTTTATGTTGTTAAAGAGTCTTTTGGTTCACCATTCACTAGGCTTTGAAAGTCATGGGTTTTATGAATTGTTTTTTAATGCATGCCTACTTTAATGTGTTAATAGTTTGCATATGTATTCAAATGTTCTTACTTGTTCTTAGCTAGGACAAAATTTTTCCTTCAGCTCCGCCCCTGTACTCATAAACACTGAACTACCGTCCTTCACCAATGTATGTGCAACAATCCAACGTGAAGAAGTGTGGAGGAAAGTCATGAACGTTGGTACAAAGGTCAATGTATCTGAAGCAAGAGCGTATTTAACCAAAGAGAGGAAGTACAAAGTTAAGCATCCAAACTTGAAGTGCCAACAATGCAACTACACTGGTCATGTTAAGGAGACATACTGGATTTTACATCCATAATTATAGCATGATTTCATGAAGGACAACAAGGGCTCACAGAGGTTGAAACGTGCTGCACACAAAGCCAACCATGCATCTGCCTCCACCTTCAATCTGATACATTCCAGAACTTCACAGCAAACCCAGTTGCACTCATAAATGAGTTTGCATCGTATCTTCAAAGCAAGAAAGGAGGGCCTGGAAGTGACCAAATAGTCGGTATTAAAGATGGAAACTCAACAAGTTTGCTAGGCAAGTTTGCTGGTTTTCTGGCAGAGACTGAACACGTATCCCAACAAGACATGCAAGGTATCATGAATGCTTTCAAAACTGCTCTTAATGTAAATATGTTGCATGATTTTTGGGTCGTAGATTCAGGTGTCACAGATCATATGACCAACCATGTGTCTAAGTTTCATAAGTTTGAAAAATTATCAAAACCCTCTCAAGTTTCAATTGCAAATGGTGATGGTGCCAAGGTTTTGAGAAAGGGAAAAATAAACTTAATGTCAGATAAAATTGAGTCAGTGGCCTTATATGTTCCTTCTTTTCCATTCCAACTCATATCTGTAGGAAAAATCACCAATACCTTGAATTGTTTAGCCATCTTCTCTCCTCACAATGTCATTTTTCAGGATTGTGTCACCAAGAAGACGATTGGTGAAGGGTTTTCAAGCCAAGTCCAACTCTATCCAAGATAACCAATTGTGGCATCAACGTCTAGCTCATCCTTCTCAACCTATTTTGTCAACTTTGTTTCTAAACTTAGGGAAGGATTTAAATCCATGTGAAACCTGCCACTTGTCTAAGGCCACTAGATTACCTTTTAACTCGTCTTTATGCAGGGCTAGCAAGATTTTTGAACTTGTTCATTCGGATGTATGGGGACCAACTGGTGAATCTTTTGATGGTTATAAGTATTTTGTAATCTTTGTTGATGATTTCTCTAGAGCCACATGGTTGTACCTTTTAAAGTCTAAGAATGAAGTTATGGAAGTGTTCAAGGATTTTCATAATCTCGTTAAAAACCATTTCTCTTCTCAAATTCAAACCTTAAGGTTTGACAATGGCACCGAATACATGTCCCAAATCATGACACAATATTTGAGCAATCATGGCATCATGCATCAAACAAGTTGTGTTGGCACACCTCAACAAAATGGCATAGCCGAAAGGAAAAATCGTGACCTACTTGAAAAAACTAGAGCATTAATGCTACAAATGAATCCACTAAAGAGATTTTGGTCCCAATGAGTCATGGCAGCGGCCTACATCATCAATAGACTTCCTAGCCGAATCTTGGAATTTAAATCTCCCATAGAGGTCATGAAAGGAAGGAAAATTGACCTTTCACACCTTAGGGTCTTTGGGTGTATTTGTTTTGTTCATGTTCAACCTTGTTGATGCACAAAATCAGTGAGGACTTTGGTACAACAGAAAGTGTCAAGTTTGTGACCTTCGCTAGATTACTCCGGTCAATAGTGTGGATAAGTATGCAAGTGGATAGAGACAGGGAAGCAAACACAAGATGTACATGGTTCACCCAGATTGGCTACGTCCACGGAGTAGAGGAGTTCTCATTAACTGTGAAGGGTTTACACATGTACATAGGTTCAAGCTCTCCTTTAGTGAGTACTAGTGAATGATTTAGTACAAATGACATTAGGAAATATTGTGAGAGAATGATCTCTATTTATAGAAGAGAGTTTCTAGTTTCATTCTGACATTGACACGTGTCGTGTTGTGATTGGCTTCTGATGTTGACACGTGTCGCACTGTGATTGGCCTCCTGGTTTGAGGGAAACTCTTCTGGGTCATTAATGGTATAACGTTGACTGGTGCTCAGTAGTTTCGGGATTGGTCAAGTATGGTACAAATAGTTCTCAAAAGCTTCATAAATGGAGGGCAACCACAATTCTCAAAAGCTTCACACACTCTTGATCAAGACAGTGTGAAGCAAAACCAATTTATGGTGCCAACAAAAACTTCATCAAAGGAGTTCAACCACAATTCTCAAAGCTTCACACACTCTTGATTAAGACAGTGTGAAGCAAAACCAATTTATGGTGCCAACAAGAGCTTCATCAAAGGAGTTCAACCACAATTCTCAAAAGCTTCACACACTCTTGATCAAGACAGTGTGAAGCAAAACCAATTTATGGTGCCAACAAGAGCTTCATCAAAAGAGTTTAACCACAATTCTCAAAAGCTTCACACACTTTTGATCAAGACAGTGTGAAACAAAACCAATTTATGGTGCCAACAAGAGCTTCATAAATGGAGGGCAACCACAATTCTCAAAAGCTTCACACACTCTTGATCAAAACAGTGTGAAGCAAAACCAATTTATAGTGCCAACAAGAGCTTCATCAAAGGAGTTCAACCACAACTCTCAAAAGCTTCATACACTCTTAATCAAGACAGTGTGAAGCAAAACCAATTTATGGTGCCAACAAAAGCTTCATCAATGAAGGGCAACTACAACTCGTAGAAAGCTTCACACATTCTTGATCAAGATTGTTCCAAGCAAATTCAATTTATATGGTTCATCTAAACCTTCGACTACTACAAGGTGTGGCTTGCATCACAATCTCTTGCTCAACATTGTGGAAGCAAAATTTTTATATGTTGTCTCTCCCACATTTTCAAATTTCTAATTTTCCCAAAAAAAAAAGAAATTGGGAAATTCAACAAAGCTTCATCAATGGAGGACAACTACAAATTCTCAAAAGCTTCACACTATCTTGATCAAGATAGTATGAAGCAAAATCAATTCATGGTACCTTACAAAGCTTCAACACAAAAGCTTCACCCACAAAAGCTTCACCTACAAAGCTTCAACTCCAAAGTTTCACCTACAAAGCTTCAACACAAAAGCTTTACCAACAAAAGCTTCATCAATAGAGGACAACTACAAATTCTCAAAAGCTTCACACTATCTTGATTAAAATAGTGTGAAGCAAAATCAATTCATGGTACCCAACAAAAGCTTCAACTCCAAAGCTTCACCTACAAAGCTTCAACTCCAAAGCTTCACCTCTAAAGCTTCAACACAAAACATTCACCCACAAAAGCTTCACCCACAAAAGCATGACCCACAAAAGCTTCACCTACAAAAGCATGACCCACAAAAGCTTCACCCACAAAAGCTTCACCTGCAAAAGCTTGACCCACAAAAGCTTCACCTACAAAGCTTCACCTGCAAAAGCTTCACCTACAAAAGCTTCACACACTCTTGATCAAGATAGTGACAAGTAAAATCAATTCATAATACCCAACAAAGCTTCAACCTCAAAGCTTCACCTACAAAGCTTCAACACCAAAGCTTCACCTACAAAGCTTAAAAAAAATACATATATATATATATATATATATATATTCAGAAATCCGGAAATTCAGAAATTTGAAAATTCGAAAATTCAGAAATTCGAAAACAAAAAAATTTGCCTAGGCCTCCTCTTCTTTGAGCCTAACAACTTTAATAACAAATATATATGAATGAGGAGTTTTGGGCTACCACTTAGAAAGGAAAATGGTGAAGTGTTGTTACTTTAGAAGCTTGGCTACTAGCAAGACACCTCCTTCATCAACTCCCTCGACCGGAGACTTGGGAGACTCCTACCATATACTACTGCACCTTGATACTCGGAAGTCTCACGACCACTCAGTGACTTGGATTTTTTCAAGTCTACAACCGAGAAGTTTTCCTCATTCGGGAAATTAAGGAAGCACTACCTCAATCTACATGATTCGCTCACAAAGCTTCAACATATAAGCTTCACCAAAAGGGAAAATTCAAAGAACTTAGTGAAGAAGGCTTTGGTATATTTAACACAATACGTTGAAATGAAGCAAAGCTTATTTATTGATATCTCCGATAAGTTACAAATATGTACATATACATGAATCAAAATAAACAAACAAGAGGGAGCCTTCACAAAGGTTGCTCAGGAGAAGTCTCAGCAGTCGGCATAGCCCCAGAAAGAGAAGGCACCGAAAGGTGATCATTCGGCCTCAGTACTGGGCAGAACCCCAGAAAGAGGAAGCACCTGAGGTTGATCATTTGGAGCTTCATTACGCGGTACAACCCCAGAAGATGAAGGCAATAAATGCCTTTGGAACAAACCCACAAAACTCTGATGATCAAGTGAAATATGACCATCAGATTCCTGCAGCTGGTCGAGCTTCCTCTTTATGTTTGTAGCATAGTCATGTGCGAGCATGTGCAATTGTTTATTCTCATGCTTAAGCCCTCTGATCTCCTGTTTGAGACTTATCACTTCAGCCGCCAATGATTCAACTTGGCGAGTTCGAGCAAATAGGCGTTGGGTCATATTAGACACAGAACCTGCACACTGAACACTGAGAGCCAGAGAATCTTTAACAGCCAACTCATTAAACCGTTTAGAAAGTAGTCTGTTATCTTTAAGAGTGAGAGGTTCCTGGCCACCACCGCAGCTGTCATATCATTCTTCATCACAGAGTCCCCAACGATAAGATGACCAGTAGGGGATAAGAAGGATGAGCGCCATATGTTATCTTGAGAGGGCATGGCTGCCTCTTCACCAAAGTTCAAGTCAAAACGACGGTCAGATGGGCCAGACATTCTCAGAAATGATGAAAGATAAATGAGGTGCAATAAATCTCTGAAGTATAAAAATAAGGGGAAAATTCCTACAAGTAATAACTCTCTGAAAGTACTTCTTGCACACAATTGGTGCCCCTATAAAAGAAAGGGCAACAGGGCCGTTGGTTCAAAAATCAAAAAGGCACAACTCTCCGGATTTCGAGAAGTAGATTTTCTTGAGTAAAATATGTTGACAATCCCTACACACAACATCAGCTCATCGGGTACCACAGATAACTTTGCCAAAGATTTTTGACAAAGTTTAGACACATAAACTTTGAAGGTCCAACTACCCTACTATTACTCACAAGGGTAAAAGAACAGCACCACTGCTTGATAACTGGAAAGTTCCTATGTGTGTCAACTTCTGTGCTCCGTGGCAAGGCAGACTGGCAAAAATGCCCAACCTTTACTCACATTTGAGAAAACACTCCCAACAAGATTGCTTGCTCAAAAATCGAAGAGGCACAGCTCTCCGAATCTCGAGAGCCAGACTCCCAACAGGATTACTTGCTCAAAAATCAAAGAGGCACCACCATCCGAATCTCAAGAGCTAGACTTCCAACAGGATTACTTACTCAAAAATTGAAGAAGCACATCTCTCCGAATCTCGAGAGCCAGACTCCCAACAGGATTACTTGCTCAAAAATCGAAGAGGCACCGTTCTCCGAATCTCAAAAGCCAGACTCCTAACATGATTGCTTTCTTAAAAATCGAAGAGGTACCGTTCTTCGAATCTCGAGAGCCAGATCCCAAACAGGATTGCTTGTTTGAAAACCGAAAGGCACCGCTCTCCGAACTTCGAGAGCTAGATCTCATTTGATAAAGCTTGTCTGCAATCTTCACACGCAACATCAGCTTTCCAGATACCACATACCCATTTTTCAAAGTGCTCTGACAAAGTTAAAACACGTGAATCTTGCAGCTCCCACTACATTGCTATGACCGAGAAGGGTAAAAGAACAGCATTACCACTCGTTGTTGGGATAATTCCTATATATGTCAACCTTCATCCTCCACAGCTAGGCAGACCTGCAAATAAAAAAAATGCTCAACTTTTCTTCACATCCGAGAAGGTACTCTCAGCAGAGTCTCTCGAAATACTCAGCTTCTTTTCCCCCCGATAATACCTCTGCAAACAAGCCACACCAGAGCAAGAGTATCGCATATCATCAGGGTTAAAAGCAAGAGTATCCCATATCATGCTTTTTTCCTGTCTTTTCCTTTGGCCTTGTTCTTACCTGCAAGACAAGGAGAAAAAAGAGCAATCAATCAACACTTGGAATCAAGCTTCCAGTCAGGAACTGACTGCCTGTAACCCCTTGCCTGACTACTTACCTGGCATTGCTCTCGAGTACTCATCTTCAACATCTTATGCTTCCAAAGAAGATACCACATCTGCCTGAGGAAAAGATAGGGCAAGTGAGAAGGATACAAGGAAGCATGTGGAGACAAGCGTAACAGAACACGTGCCGATACATCCATTACTTTGTCAACAGCAAAAGTATCTCATATCATCAGGGTCGAACGTACTTTAAATTTGATGGACTTGTTTTGACCCTCAAATTCTTGAGTCAGCTTTATACTCTTGAGGAAACCAGAAAACCCTCCAGCCTAGTTCAAGAATAAGCATATGGAAAGTTACTTCTTCAAAAGAAAAAGTATCTCATATCATCTCTTCTCCATTTGATTCTCTTTATCCTTGTTGCTGTTTACGACACAATGAGAAGGAGAACAATCAACCGGAAGCCAAAGTCGAACCTCCGATCCACGTTGCTTGCTTAGAAGTCTAATTGCTTACCTTGTCTGTTACCTTTTTCGGCAAATCTCCTAGCTCGGCGACTTAGAGGACTCCTACTATAGGGTTTGTATCGTACTTGACCAAGCCCGAAACTACAAGTAAGCTTCAAGTGAAATTGATACATTACCTTGTGCATCTTCATCGGTTAAAGATACCACCCCTGGATGAAGGAAAAGTACTTCCAAAGAAGATGCCACATCTACATATGAGACAGATAAAGCAAGTGAAAATGATACCACACTTCGGTACTTAGAAGTTTCGTGATTACTCAATGTCTTGGATCTTGCAAGTCCCCAACCGAGGAGTTTCCCTCACTCGGGAACTTAGGGGAGCACTGTTTGTACCATACTTGACCAATCCCGAAACTACAGAGCACCGATCAACGTTATACCGTCAATGACCCATAAGTGTTTCCCTACAACCAGGAGGCCAATCACAACACGACACGTGTTGACATCAGAAGCTAATCATAGCGCGACACGTGCCAACATCAGAAGCTAATCACAACACAACACGTGTCAATGTCAGAATGAAACTAGAAACTCTCTTCTATAAATAGAGATCATTCTCTCACAATATTTCCTAATGTCATTTGTACTAAATCATTCACTAGTACTCATTAAATGAGAGTTTGAACCTATGTACTTGTGTAAACCCTTCACAATTAATGAGAACTCCTCTACTCCGTGAACGTAGCCAATCTGGGTGAACCACGTACATCTTGTGTTTGCTTCCCTATCTCTATCCATTTGCATACTTATCCACACTAGTGACCCCAGCAATCTAGCGAAGGTTACAAACTTGACACTTTCTGTTGTACCTGATAAGCTCATATTTATATATATTTTTCATCAAATTCACTTGTCTTTTCTTAGTTAGTTCCTTATATTTTTGAGCTATTTACTTTTTTTTTGTGTTTTGTGTGATTTGTCAAGCAAAGAAAAGAAAAGTAGCACAAGTGGGATATTAAGTAACAAATTCGTCAAAACTGCCTATGCAGATCAGTTGACTTTGGAAGCAAGTTTCAAACAGCTCAGAATGAATGAGAGAATGAGCCTTATATGCTTGGAAAGCTACGGATGTCTATTTTCTGGAGCAATTCACGGATTGTTAATATCATTTTCTAAAAGAAGTTATGGGCATTGTAACACTGAAAGGTTCAGAAAAGGGCTAAGCAGATTTGGCTTATAAAATGAGAAAGTAAAGGCACATGTTTTGTGTTTTGCTTTGTCATCAACACTCAGCAGCAAATGGGTTATGATTGCACTCATTTGCCTTTGGAGCAAGTGGAAATGCACAGCTAGAAAAGAGGATTAAGTGGAAATATTTGGCAGCCAACGATGCAACAGAAAACAAAGGAAAAAGTGGAACTTTCCCTTTGTCAACAAATTCCAACAGCAATCATGACCACAAATGGGTGGAGAATATGGAATTAGTTGGTCTTCCACTTGGTTTTTGTGGCTTTGGCAAAGAAAAAGAATCATATAATACAAGGAAGGAAAAACATAAGGCAGAGGAGGAGAGAAGAAGAACACACAGCAAAAGACCAAGGAAGGAAAAACATACGGCAGAGAGCAAACAGAAAAGGAGGAAGGAAAGAAGAAGAGGCTTCACTCAATTTATCTTGGTTTTATCTTCTCAAACCCATGTTTTACTTTTGGTTTAATTTGAGAATTATGTGTAACTAAATTTTAAGTAGTTAGAGGCTGTTTTAAAGCCCCGAATATGATTGCAAGTTTGTTATGACATTTCATTCAAATTCCTTTTATTTCCGGATGAAGATGCTCAAGTTGGCTCAATGTTAGAACACAACCTATTACTCTTTCTTACGTAGAATGTTAAGAGAATGGCATTTTCAACTTAACTTAGTTCCTAGCATGCAATCTAGAATGGCGTGTTCATAGATTTAACAAGTAGAAATCATTAAGAACGAAAAGAGTTTGAGTCATCACAAGGCATGGTAAGTACTGGTGTTGTCTTACTTATCCTAGAAATTGGTTCACTTGTTAATCGCAATTAACAAGTACTACTCTAGAACATATGTAGGTCCTCATTCAACAAGGGCAGGTATACACATATTTATAGCATTGGAATATGCTTACTAAGTATGCATCCATAGAAAACATATAAAGAATTCATCACTGACATAAGTAGTAAACCAATTTTCATCCATTCATAAAAGTAATTCAACGAAATGTCATAACAAACTTGCAATCATATTTGGGGCTTCAAAACAGCCCCTAACTACTTAAAATTTAGTTACACATAATTCTCATATTAAACCAAAAGTAAAACATGGGTTTGAGAAGATAAAACCAAGATAAATTGAGTGAAGCCTCTTCTTCTTTCCTTCCTCCTTTTCTGTTTGCTCTCTGCCGTATGTTTTTCCTTCCTTGATCTTTTGTTGTGTGTTCTTCTTCTCTCCTCCTCTGCCATATGTTTTTCCTTCCTTGTATTATATGATTCTTTTTCTTTGCCAAAGCCACAAAAACCAAGTGGAAGACCAACTAATTCCATATTCTACACCCATTCGTGTTCATGATTGCTGTTGGAATTTGCTGACAAAAGGAAAGTTCCACTTTTTCCTTTGTTTTCTGTTGCATCATTGGCTGCCAACTATTTCCACTTAATCCTCTTTTCTAGCTGTGTATTTCCACTTGCTCTAAAGGCAAATGAGTGCAATCATAACCCCATTTGCTGCTGAGTGTTGATGACAAAGCAAAACACAAAACATGTGCTTTTACTTTCTCATTTTATAAACCAAATCTGCTTAGCCCTTTTCAGAACCTTTCAGTGTTACAATGCCTATAACTTCTTCTAGAAAAATGATATTAACAATCCATGAATTTCTCCAGAAAATAGACATCTGTAGCTTTCCAAACATATAAGGCTCATTCTCTCATTCATTCTGAGCTGTTTGCAACTTGCTTCCAAAGTCAATTGATCTGCACAGGCAGTTTTGACGAATTTGTTACTTAATATCCCACTTGTGCTACTTTTCTTTTCTTTGCTTGACAAATCACACAAAACACAAAAACAAAGTAAATAGCTCAAAAATATAAGGAACTAACTAAGAAAAGACAAGTGAATTTGATGAAAAATACATATAAATATGAGCTTATCAGTACCAAAATCCTTACTGATTTTGTGCATCAACAAACCTCATCACCGAGATAAATTGGACCCTATAGCTGTTAAATGCATCTTTCTTGGTTATTCATCAACACAAAAGGGATATAAGTGCTATAATCTCCAACTGAGAAAAATGATTGTGTCTAAAGATGTTCGATTCCATGAAGCTTACCCTTTTTTCAGCAAGTCACTTGAGATCACAAGTCAATAGAAGTGTATCTTGGATTTGTTCCCTCTACCAAGAATCGAGCTCAATGATGCTGCAACAAATAAAAGTCCCAGCCATGTCAACAATGATGCACCATTCACTGAAAGTAACAATGAAGGCCACATCCTGATGGTACAATGCATGATGATGGAGACACCCAAAACGATCTTCAAAGTGTGACTCATGTCTTGAACGAGTGTGAGACAACTATCGCAACCCCACGACGCAATCTTATGCGTGATAGACAACCTCCCACAAGGTTTCAAGTTTTTGTCACCTACAAACCCAAGCATCCAATCTCAAATTGTGTGCCGTACCAAAAGGTGACTCCCTTTCATGCTGCATTCCTAAGCACCATTTCAAGTTACTGTGAGCCTCAAATTTTTCATGAGGCTAACAACAAAGATGTGTGGAAAGAAGCAATGCGAGAAAAACTTAAAGCTCTAGACCAACACAAAACCTGGAGCATCACTAAACTTCCAAAAGGAAAAATGGCAGTGGGTTGTAAATGGATCTATAAGATCAAATTTAATTCAGACAATTCAATTGAGAGGCATAAAGCAAGGCTGGTGGCTAGGGGATTCACTCAAACATTTGAGGTGGATTACAAAGAAACATTTGCACCTGTTGCAAAAATGAACTCAGTTAGGGTTCTATTGTCTGTTGTGGTCAACAAGGGATGGTCCATGTATCAAATGGAAGTGAAGAATGCTTTTTTGCATGGTGATCTCGAAGAAGAAGTCTATATGAAATTGCCACCAGGGCATCATCAAAGTAATGAGCCTGATTTAGTGTGCAAATTGCACAAATCAATTTATGGAATGAAACAATCTCCTCGAGATTGGTATGCCAAGCTAAATTCAGTTCTTAATAGTGTTGGTTTCAAAAGAAGTAATGTCGATTCATCATTGTTTGTTCGCATTGGAGCTGTGGGCAAATTGGTTGTGTTGATCTATGTTGATGACTTAATAATTACAGATGATAATGCTGAAGAGATCTCCAAACTCAAACAATCACTCTAACAAAGATTTGCAATTAAAGACCTTGGGGTATTGAAGTATTTTCTTGGAATAGAAATGGAAACTTCTCACAAGGGTCTATTTCTCAATCAAAGAAAGTATGTCCTGAATCTGCTCAAGGAAGCTAACATGAGTAATGCTAAACCCACAATTACTTCTCTTGATAGCAAGCTCAAACTTAGCTTAGAGGGCACGCCACTCACGGACATAAGCTATTATCAAAGACTTGTTGGGAAGTTGATCTACCTAACAATCACCAACCCGACATCACATATTCAGTGAGTAACGCAAGCCAATTCATGCACTCTCCCACTATCGAACATTTGAACCTTGTTAAAATGATCTTACACTACTTAAAAGGGTATGTGGATCGTGGCATCATCAAGGTATCAGAGCAGGTTGTCCTCGTGTGAAGCTAAACGGCCACACGCGCTCCACGTCACCCAGTTGTTGTCCATGTGTAGGCTTGAAAATCCGCCACACGTGCGGGGGCGTGTTGACGGTTGTCCCACATCGGTGAGGGACAAGGTTTGCTATGTGCTTATATGTTCTTAGGTTACTCCTCATATTGCCAATTGGTTTTATAGTGGAACCTCAATTTCAACATATCCTTTAGGCCTACTAATCCTAATAGGATCAAGCTGCTTTATTTGAGCTTTCCGTACTTATTTTCGTCATTAATGTGCTTATCCTGAGCTTGTTTGTGTGCCAAAGCAATGCATCGCAGACGACTTGCTGCCATGCGTAATCTGCTCAAGCTTCAACCCTTCATCATCATTCAGAGCTTTTGTGACACGGACGCACAGTAGTAACTCGAGCATATTTCTAATATCATATCTGCAGCTTCTTTCCAATGCACATGGGTAGAATTGTCTGCCTTTATTCTCATCAAAACCCTACTTCGTTTCTATGTGAATTGAAGGCTTCAACACGATGAATGACACATTTCTTCTTCAATTCTTCCATGTGACCATGTGCAGCTCTAGAGTAGCCCATGAAAGAATGGCTTTCTCAGTAGGACCCAAAAACTCAAATCCCGATCCTGAACTAGGCCTATAAACACTACCGGACATGTTAAATGCTACTCCTCGGATTAAATCAAGAAGATAATGACAATTTGATGAATAAGAAACTTCATCTTCCACAGATTCGTGTCCAAGCCAAAAATTTGTAACCTTTATCCCATTGAACGTCAGTGTGCCAGTTTTGTTACGGTGGCACATCCCATAGTCTCGCAAGCAGGGAGCCTCCGCACCAGATCCTGCTCCGCAATCATACTCTTCATTGAATAAGTGAGAGTCAAAATGACAGCAAACGGGAAGCCTTCAAGAATTACAATCACAACGACAATAACTGCAACTGCAACCATGTCCACCACAACATTCACCACATCATTAATCTTTGTCTTGCTGCATTCAAACTTGCCAAGTTCATTCTTGTTCTTCGTGTTGCCTATGAAGTAACGCGCTACCAAGACCTTGAAAACCATGAATGCAACACCTAAGCCAATCTTTGCCATTAGCAGGGTTAGTTTACTTAACCGGATAGGTATACAGTGAAAGGGAAAGAGAATTTGTTTTGCAAATTGAAGAAATCACTTTATGGCTTGAAGAAATCTCCAAGGCAATGGTATTTGAGGTTTGATAAATTTATGAAAGACCAAAATTATTCTAGAAGTCAATATGATCATTGTGTGTACTTCAAGAAGTTGCAAGATGGGTCTTTCATTTATTTGTTGATATATGTTGATGATATGTTGATTGCCTCAAAGAATGTTGAAGAGATTGAGAAATTTAAGAAGCAAATGAAGAATGAGTTTGAGATGAAGGATCTTGGTAAAGCGAAGAAGATCCATGGCATGGAGATCCCTAAAGATAGAGCGAAGGGTTTGGTCAGTTTGAATCAAATACAATACCTTGAGAAGTTGATTCGGAAGTTTGGAGTTCATGATTCAACCAAACCAGTTAGTACCCCTGTGGCTCCTCATTTTAGATTGAGTTCTCTACAATGTCCTAAAACTGATAAAGAGAAGCTGCAAATGAAAAATATACCATATGCAAATTTGGTTGTTAGTTTGATGTATGCAATGGTATGCTCTAGACCGGATATTGCTCATGCAGTTGGCATGGTGAGTCGATATCTGCATAATCCAGGTAAAGAGCATTGGTAAGCAGCTAAGTGGATATTGAGGTATCTCCATGGTACTCGAGACGTTGGTTTATGCTTTGAGAGAGATGACTCTGGTATTGGTCATTTTGCAGTTGGTTATGTCGATTCAGATTATGCAGGTGATCTGGATGGAAGGAAGTCTACTGCAGGCTATGTGTTTACTATGGCTAAAGGGCCAGTTTGTTGAAGGTCCATTTTGCAGTCGTTTGTTGCCTTGTCTACTACATAGGCTGAATATATGGCAGTTGCTGAAGCTATAAAGGAGGCCATTTGGATACATAGGCTGAATAGAGATTTGGGGGTTGATCAGAAGCAAGTGAAGGTACATTGTGATAGTCAGAGTGCCATTTATTTGGCTAAGTATCAGGTTCATCATGCGAGGACCAAGCACATAGATGTACAATATCACTTTGTGCGTGAAGTCATTGGTGAATGAGAGATCATTCTCCAGACGATTCCAACTAAAGACAACCCCGCTGATATGTTGACTAAGGTTGTTGGTGTAGCCAAGTTTGTTCATTGCTTAAACTTGGCTCACATTTTGCCTATATAAAGAAGGCGTTGAGCAGTAGGAGTTTTGGAGCATTTGGCTCGGCATGAGTTGTTCTCTTGCTAGTGTTTGGGAGTAATTTGTGTGTTGATTGTGTTGGTTGGCTTATCATGGCATTTTCGGAACTTGGCCAAAGTGGAGATTGTTGAATTAGTGGCCAAGTGGCCAAAAAGTGCATATAATAAAAAATGAAGGACATAATGATGTGGGAACATCATTATAAGGAGACAAATGATTATGTTTGTTGAAAAGAAAAAGGAAGGTCATGATGATGTTTGTAGAGGAATGATTATTCCTTTACTTTGGTTTAGTTTATTGGGTGTTTAAAATGGATGAATGTGAGCATACGGAAGTGGGAGAGAAGAAAGAGTGAGCACCATTTTGTTTGAGAAGCCTATCTTTGAGAGAGTAAGGCAGCCACATAGTAGCAGAAAAAATAGAAGTGCAGTAGCCCCACTTGGAAGAGAAGAAGAATGTACTCTTCTCTTTGGTTAGTAATCACCCACCAAGGTAGTTGTTGTTGTAATAGCTTTGAGCTTTGTATAGAGAAGAAATTATTCACATTATTTCTTTCTCTATTTGTTTCTTTGGTGTGTGAGAGCTATTGGTTGTAATGGGGTTTTGGGTTGTGAGATTGCCAACACTTTGTAAACTCCCATTTGGTTGATAATGGATTATTGGGTGAGCTCCTACTGCTCCGAAGACGTACTCCAGTTACATTGACTGTTGAGGAACCTCGTTAAAATCTTGGTGTCTTTTATATTTTGTTCTTGTGACAGCCCGTCCCGAAAAATTATGATTTTTTATAATTTTATTATGTGGAATTTCGAAAAGGCCCTTTGAGGCATATGTCTTGAATTGTGTTAATCGCTTGTCATAACACGTAAGACTTGATTTTTTTTTTTGGCATATTCTTGTAGTACTCGTCGCTACGGACACGTGCGCGCAAGCGATTCGTGATTTGGAGTTATATCGAAGATATTAACGTTTAAAGTTTGGGACGTTTTGGTAATTTAATTAATTGTGGTAGAATTTCAGTTTTGGAGAGGGAAATTAAAGGTTTGGGTGCTGCCCAATTAGAGAAGGGAGAGATGGACTACCCAATCAGAAACAAAAGAAAGAAGAAGTGGGATTGGCTGCCCAACCAAGGAAGGGGAGATGGACCAATCGGAACAGTGAGAGAAGGGAAGGACCAATCAGAATTCAGAGAAATGAGGGAAATGAGGTGCGGGGGATCCCTGACCCGTGGGTGTGCGACCCGACCCGGTCGGGATCTTTTACTGTTTCCGGTGGATTTCCACCCATTTTTCCGACGAATTGAACCGCCTAACCACTTGGGAAACATTCTAGGACCTATCCTCTATCCTTCCCACCCCAAATTTGGTGATAATTGGCCTCCAAATTAGCAAAATCGCACCGGTGGGTGGGATGAACCCTAGCCTCCGATTCTCTCAATTCTGAAATTATTTCTTTCAATTTCCACCACCCATGGCATCCTCTTGAGGCCTAGAACAAAGCCCAAGCAATGGTTGGGACGGCGGGGTTGATTTGAGGACGGATTGAGCACACCCAAAACCTAGGGTTTCCGATAGGTTTTGTTGAAATTGGAGGCCTTTCCGACCGAAATGGCCTTGGACACAGGTATGAAAGTTGCTCTACTCATTGAGATCGTCATTTTTATAAATTTTGGTCATTTTTTGAAATAGTTGGATTTTCCGGCGAGCCGGGGCGGCCGACCGCCACCCGCGGCGGAGCATGTGGCGGCGCATGGCCAGTGGACCGTCAATGTTATTTTTAGGCTATGTTTGATATCTTGAATTTAGTTTTGATAGTGGTTTGTCGTTGGTTGATCATTTGGATTTAAATTCGATACGATTCATGGTTAGGCCAAAAGGTGAATCGATGATCCAACCGTCGGATCGTTACCAAACTTTGATACATGGTAGTACATAATATTTGAAGAATTTAGGAACTTACGGATTGGAAATTCAATGGACGGATCTTCCCGAATTGGATTTGTAAGTTCATAAAATAAAAGGTTAACCGCCACTTAGTCTTGGAAATTGGCAGATATCCAACCGTCGGATCGTAACGAAATTTTAATATGTTGTTCTAGAAGCTTAATCTGTATGTTGGGAAGTGACGGATCGGAAATCTGAGTTGTGGATCTTTCAGATTGAGTTATGTGGGGTTATGACCCTACCGTCGAACTTAGTCGACGGTTGACCTTTGATCAACGGGTCTCACATTATTCTTGAATGCCCTTGTGGCTATGTGTTATGTGAATTTCATATTCTTTGGATAAGAGTTCTGAGATGTGGTTTGATAACTGTTTTAGGCGTCGAGCATTCGGGACGCCTTAGTTCTGATGTTAGGGAGTCGTAGCGCGGATCCCAGGTGAGTGGGCATTTGTTTTCTGTATATACCTATATACTTACTGATTTTCCCAAAAATCGAATTTAAATGAAAGTATGTTTTAAAATGCCATGCATAGATTTTATATGAAATGTTGAATTAATATATGATGCATATATGTGAAATGGTGCTGTGAACGCATAGGTGAGTATCAGGTGAGTTATTTATTATTGTTGTGGATTGTGTTGAGAGCTCATAACATGCACCCCCGGTGTTAGTGCTTATATTATTCACCCTGCATCACACGCTCACCTTGGATCCAAGTAGATGCTAGTCGTACAGACCACTAAAGGTGGTTCCGACATGCCAGTCGTACAGACCACTAGAGGTGGTTCCGACTGGTAGGTGACCTTAGATTATGTGAACAGATGATTGATGAGAGAAGCACTAGAGCGTATTCTTACACCATTCTTGTCGTACAAACTACTTCAGGTAGTTCCAACTTATGTGCAGTGTAGTGTCGTACAGGTCACCGTGATGGCTCCAGCAACATCGTACAAGTCATAGTATGTCACTCCGGCTGGTTTGGATGTTGAGCTATAGAATCAGCCGTACATGACCACTTTAGGGTCTCCGGTTGATTTATCATTTCACTTAATTTATATTGATGCATCCATATTATGTTATTGACGCATGGCATGGCATATTTTCTGAAAAGTGTTAAAGGATTGTGATTTGAGATATTTGCTTATATATATGATTATATATTATTTATTATTTTCTGGGAAAGTATACAGGTTTTTCAGAGAGGGGTTATAAATATTGAATAAATGAGATGTTTTAAAAAGCTTTATTTTCGCCCACTCACGTTTTCTGTTTTGCGCCCCTCCAGGTTCTAGTAGCAAAGTTCTTTATCGACGAGGATTCGTGGCATGTCCCTGTTAAGGTGGCTACCTTTGTAGGTATGGTTTCTACCTACATTGCTGTACTGGATTATGCTCTGACATCACGTATGATTTGAGTTCATACCCACGCATAGTGCATTCTGATGTTTAAGCACCTTTAGGTTTAAAGTTATTCACATCTTTCCTTATCATCACTTTATGGCTTCGTCACCTTCCAGGTGGCGGCTAGCACAGCTCGATTCGGAATCCTAGTGGACATTCTGGATCGGGGTGTGTCAGTTCTTGCATTCCATTTGATATATTTCAAGTAGGTTAGCTTGAGTTGGTTCCAATTGGTTTGGTGTTATCCTAGCACAACACATTTGTCCATATCCATCAACCACCTCGGTTCCGAAATACAAGGATGGGTTCTGGCCTCCATTAACTTCCACATGCTCGCTCTCCCCCATCATGCTTGATTCGTCCATGCGCAAATATTATCCAACTCATTTGCATTTGAAGGAGAAATGCAATTATTATCCAAACTTTAAATGACCCTTACTATTGCTCTAATGAGTATTATTTTATTATTTTATTTTTACTCTTTTTTGTTTTGTTGTAAAACTTTTATAAATTGAGCTTGAGCGTGCTTACTTGACATGAAATCGTGAAATGAATTTTATTACTTTCTAAAAAATAGACAACAGTGTCCGGATTGTCATTATCTTTTCAGTCACAAATGATAATTAGCCACCATTAAAAGTGACTATAGGCTTTAGTTACTATGAACTTTTTTTTTTGGTAGTATAACAATATATTTTTACATTAAGAAGAATGAGAGTTAGACTAAGTCACAAATGAGTAACCTAATTTAATATTGAATTCATAGTACTATAAACTATTAATTATAAAATAAGCAAAAGACTATTTTTATACTTTGAGAAAAGCTCAAAAAGAATTAGCAACATTACATTATTGGGACTAAGGTTTTAATTACATTATCAACTAAAAACATATGTTGAACATACTTGCATCCTACAAATTATATATTATATTATCTCTACTAATTAATAAAACACTCATTGTCAACCAAAATCCTATAAAATTACCAGTTTAACCCTCTAATTAAAATAGAACATGAATAAGAAATATGGAGTATAAATGTAATTTCACACAACCAAATTTTACTTTTTTTTTTCAAAGCCTCACATACATGTAATCTTAACATATCTCTAATTAAAAATTAAAAATAATAAACAATAATAAAATTTCTCACACACTTTGTGTGTGCCAATATGCTAGTATATACTAAAAGAGTAACTTTCGTTTTAATTCCCGTTATGTCCTTTTAGACTCAATTCACTGTTACTTCTACAGTGTATATCCGATTTTACCCCCTCTTATTTGCTGTTATTTCAATTTTGCCAATTTGCTTTGCTGTCAAACGGAGAACAAAATGGGATGCATGGGTTTTCACTGCTTCTTCCCTCTCTCTCCTCGACTCATTGTTCATCCTTTCCACCGCTTCAATCTTGCTCTCATGGTTTTATTCCCTTTTAATTTTCTTCTCTCACGGTTTCGTTGCTTCCTTTCCACCGCTTCAATCCTTCTCCAACTGGCTGCAAACTCCATCAAACCTTAGAACGAGAAATCTTCAATCCACAACCCAAAACTCAGTCGTAGGTACCCACCGAAGGTAGATTAATTGAAGAAAGATTGCTCCATCAAAGCGGGCAAGATGGCTGGATGAGATAGCCATTCCATCATTAATAATTTGTATCAAACTTGCCATTTCATAAGACTCGAACCTCAGAACTCTATGAAAAAGAATAAAACTGTATCATACCATTTTATTTATGTTTGATTACATTGGTTATTATTACTAATAGTTACATTTTGTGCATATTGTAGCTTTCATTTTAACTTCCCTAAACTTTCTTCTACTTTCCCTTTCTTACAGGGTTTTATTTAACACAAACTTATACATCCCAACGCAAAGGGAGAGAGGAGGCAAAGGCTAGCATTGTTGATAACGTAAGTGAGTTTGAAAATAGGATTTCTAATAGTTTGCTAGCTGTAAAGTTATTTCTTCATCTCCCATAACGTTCAAATTTTTATATACACATTCACGCTTTCTCCATTTCTCTTTTCAACTGCTGAAGCAAAGAGATATTGTATGTCTACCAAATTATGAAAATCAATAATGTTTTGCACAATTCTTTCAAACGGTTAATTGTTGTGCTATATCAAATTAGTCAGAGAGTTGAAGATATAAAATTTAATCGTGTCAGTAATTCATCGTGTTCAATTTTCATTCTTTGCCATTCCTATCCACTTTATTACCTCTTTTGATGTAATCTGAATTATTATTTTTTTCATCTTCATCAGACACTTCTCTTTAGAAAGAAGCATGTTTGATATTCAATCCACCATTTAAATGGGAAAGAAGAAGTTCCCAAATGGGAAGGAAGAAGTTCCCCCGTCACATGGTTAGAGCCGTAAAGGTAAATGATTCTTCTTTCTTGGATCAAGTTTACTATGAGCCGTAGAGGTAAATGATTCTTTTTTCTTGGATCAAGTTTTTGGTACTTTACCTTATGTCTAATGGATAATGTTATTTCATCCTGCGTTTTTTTTCTCAAATAAATCCATGCTTTGTTAATTGTTAGCTTTTCTTTGCTCACTAAAATAAGCCACCTTAATTAATTAAGGTCTCTTGGTGTTGTTTTTGTGATAATATCACCATCTTTATTTCATCTTTTTTTTTTCATTACACTTTTGACTTCATGTCACTTTTTACAATTGGTCCTTACTTGACTGAGCCATAGTAAATTGTCCATAATTCACCAATATACACTCTCAGATTTTGATGATTACTCAAATGAAATTTGTGATTAATTTTATTGAATTGTTTTTATTTAATTTAATCTGTAATTTTTTTTAAAATATGCAGGGGGAGTTGAAAGTCAAGAGGAGGGGGTAAACATATATTAAGTTTTTGTATCTCAATCTGATCGTTTGATTTCAAATGTTGATTGTCGTTCTCTTTTCCTTTTCCTTTTGTTTATAAAGAATCAAACTATTGCGGTCGCTAACAGTGTGGATCAAGTTGTGGTAAAAAGGTCCTTCGCTTATATGATGATTTAATATATGAACAATTTAGATCTTCCGTTAATTGACATTTCAATTGAATTTTACTTTCATATAATTTGCTTTACATAATGTAAAAACTATTTTAATGGTTTCAATAGATGATATAGAACAACTATATTTATTTTGTTGATTTTTTTATTTTTTTGGCAGCTCAAGAAATACTTTTCTCGAGCCTTGGACCAATAAGAAAGTGAAACACATACGTTCTAAATTACATGTTAGTTTTAATCCATTACTAAAAATCTTTTTTTTTTCTGGAAATAAACTTTATATTAAGATAAAGAGGACTGAACAATAACATGAAAAGCTTAGAATGAACAGTCGAATACCGAGTTGATTCCAAGTGCTGAAATTTCAATTATTATTCTCTGGGGAGGTAAAGCTGCTATCTTTCTATACAATATGTTGGATTTTTTATTAGCGGTTTTTTTTTTCTCTCTGTTTGAAATATTGGTATTTCTGTTAGTTGTTGATGGATAGCTTGAATTTTGTTCAAGTCGTAGTAATTTCCGTACAAGTTTACATTTTTGTGTGGAATTGGTGCAACTTTTGGTGTTTGTGTGGTGTTATTTTGATTGGTTGTTGGTTGAAACTTGGTTCCTTTGATTTTGTTATGGTGAAATTGTTTCCCTCTCTTTGCTTGATAAAATCATGTGTTTTGCTTATTTTGGTTCTTATCTATGACTGTTGGTGATATAACATTATAGGCTTTAGGTAGTAGGTTATGTATTCTTAAAGATAACCGAGTACATCCTAATAGTTGCATCCCTTGGTTTGTGATTGTGTTGCTCGATTACTGAGGTTTATTTTTCGATGCTCTCTGCTTGGTTCTCACATTTGAGTCATCTCACCAAATCATTACATAGATTTCTGCTTGAAATTTTAGCTTTGGAATACGTAGGTGGCAATCTCTGCTTGACTTTGTCAATTGAGTCACATCACCTAATCATTGTTTGATCGGAAAAATCATTGGAGAGTAGTATTTCCTATTGAAATTAACTTTGGAATGTAGTGCTGCTCTGCATTTGTAATAGGTGAAAACTGACGAGTGCCAAGTATGATTGTGTAAACTTGGGTAAGTTTTAGAGTTTTGTCATACCACATATCGAATGAGCAGTATGTGCCTGCGAATTTATTATGTTAAAAGCTTAAAATTTTCCATTCTAGCCTAATTGAATCTTCTTCTATTTTGAATTCGATATAAATGCATTAAGATTACTCCAGTTTCATGTGTTTCGTCTAAATTTTGATTATTATTATTATTATGACTTTCTACATGATTTAGCTATCTTCTAATTTCTTGCTTTTAAATTTAATATACTTTCTTTACTAAGTTTAAGTTAAGTATTGGTAGCCCCATTGACATCTATACTCCATTTGCCTTCTCCATAACAGGCCTTGGACATTGGTAAAGAACAAATGGTTGATTTGCTGGGGAAGTATGAATCACTAGAACTAAAGACATGAGCGTCCGAGTGTTGTAATATATTGTACAAACATGTATCTTTTGTTTTTTGTTTTTTTTTGTTGATCATAAAGATATAAATATGTTTTGATATAGAAGTAAATATATTTTAATATATTTTATACGTTTAACATGGTTTTAGACCCGCGGCATCCCGCGGGCTAAGTTGCTTGTACATGCTGTACAGCAAAGTTTAAATTACATTATTTTAGTATAATAAAAGAATGTAAGAAATAATTAAACAAAAATGCATCCTACAAATATATGTTGTACAGCAAAGTTTAAATTACATTATTTTAGTATAATAAAAGAATGTAAGAAATAATTAAATAAAAATGCATATCAAACTGTGATTTACACGTACCAGCAGTGTCTGAGATTTTTCTGCTTGACAAGGTTAGTGAGGGTAGTTTGATCAATTTGGAATAAGCTATATGATGGCTCAACAGTAATGGCGGTATGAGAAGGAGATGGAGATATTTTGGTGTTTTTGTATTTTGGTAGTGAAGGGTTGAAGGCTCTAGAGCAGTAGATTGTGGCAAAAGCAGAACGCCATTTTCTTTGGTGTTTGCTAAGAGTGATTTTTGGAACATCAAAAAGCAGCTCGATTTCAATGCAAGCCAACTTTGCATGCAGGGTGGTAGACATGCTTAATTGAAAAATGCTTCCAAGTTTAGAAATCGCAATGAAGGCGGCAGCCGCAGCGAGAGATGATGACTGCTGTGCCCAAATTTAAACAACTATCGACCGGAATACTATCACGGATTCCCAATAGAGGTAGAGAAAAAGCTTCGGAGATGAACGAAGTATATCTCAAATGGCAAACAAATAAATGGAAGCAATTGTTGTTCCTCATAAGTTTGCGTGAGTATCTACTTATAGTTCATTGGAGACGTGATGTTAAAGACGGCATAAAGTTTCCCGCGTTTAAGTATTATTTCTTTTCGAATTCACAGCCAATGCCAAACATCATGGTCATAGCTTTCCGGAAACCAAGCAGAAGCAGCAGAGGGCATCGCGGCACAAGTTCGTACGTTCATATAGTATAAAAAAGAAGACGAACCGCCATGGTGAAAACAATGCTATCTCCCGGAAGGTGCTTTTTCTGAACTATTCACACGTAACTTCATTATTAATCGTCGTAGGTGGGATAAATGATTCTACGTAGTGGACGCGTTATAATTGGGATTAAGGAAAGGATGGAACATATTCGTCATAGGTAAAAAACTCTTTTTTAAAAGTAAAGACATTTTTTTCGACAAGTGTTCTTAATGGACGATCTGCAAAACAAAAAACAGGCCTAACACTTCATCTGTAAGTCAAAGAGGTTGTGTTGTTTTTAGCCTGTGATGGGATAGCTTCCCTTCTCTCCAAACTTTTTTTTGACTAAAAAACAAAAAAGGACTTTCTTAGCGTACTTTAGGGAAAATAAAAAAATAAAAAATTTCAGATTAAACTCTTCGACTATTTGATACTAGCATAGAGCACATACTTTGTGTGTGTGAATAATTTCTCTTAATAAGTGTTTTTTTTTTAATATTACATAATTACTATTTTGTCTTCCTTATATAAATATTGTGTATCAAAAGTAAGGGTAAAATTGCAAAAATAAGTATATGATTGTCATTTTCTCAAAAAAAAAAAAGGGGGTAAAATAAGAAAAATAGGGATATGATTGTCATTTTGTCCAAAGGTACAAAATTACTATTTTGCCCTCATTTTGTCAATAGTGTGTATCAAAAGTGAAGGCAAAATAGGAAAAAAGGGAAAAAAATTTACAAGGAGGGTTCTCTTAATAGTATAGATAGATAAGTTTTTTTATGACCGTATTACCCTTGCTATTAATTTTGACTCTCTCTAAATTTTGCTCTAATTTAAGAATTTTTCATGACATTTGTAACATAATATTATTTGTTTATGCGTATTTTACTTCGTTTTGTGACATAGTATTATATTTTTTATGAAGTTTTTTTATATTTTTTATGAAGCTTTTCACGATTTCGTAGTTAAATAACTACTAAAAGTAGACAAATATATTCAATTTTTTGTATCCTTGTCATAGGTAGATAATAATGCTAAATATATTTTTTTTTAATTAACCAGTATGAAATGAGGACGCGGAATTTAAGTTGACGAGGTGAACAAAAGTCAAAGTTCATATATAAAAATGTTGTGCAAATGGCTTGGTTAGAACGTATGAACTTTTATGGAGGGGAAATCACCATAACATTACAAGCAAAGACTCAGAGCATTATCTGTTCTAAAGTTGAGAAGGGATTGACTATAGCTTAGCTACAGTCAAATTATTGTCTCTTAGATTTGATTAAGGGCAGTTAATTAATCTCACGCGCATTCCTCATCTCATTTATTCTTAACTTTTTATTTTTGTTCATAATTTCTCACAATATTCAAATATATGCATGATATGAATTTATTTGCTACTCATCTCCTCCAAACACAACCTAGAATCAACCAATGGCGAAAGCAGTGGTAGAGTCAGGATTTCTTGTGAGCAGGTGCCTCACACAAGTATAGAAGAAGAAAAAAATGTATGCTATTTATAAAATCACTAAACAAAGCATCATAATATGTTTACATATGTGTAGATAGTTTTATCTATTTATATACAGCAACCATAATCATTCTCGACGAGTTTTCATATTTCAAAACCGTTCCATGATGTTATCTATATTATTGAAAAAAATTATTAAACTCGAGAAAGAATTACTAAAAAAATTGCAAGCCCTAAAGCTCAAGTATGAGGTAGGGTAGAGTAGAAACAAATAAAAGTGTATAGAGAATAACCAGGGTTTTACAAACCTTATTGTTCTTTGTTCAATAAATTTGGGATTCGAAATGGCTAAATATGTGAAATTCAAGAAGAAGAGGAGGAATAGCTCTATCAGTGCACAAGTGAAAGACGATTTTTTTTTATATTATTAAAAGCGAATGGTGATTTTTAATTTAAAAGGTTATTCATTTGTGATAAATGACCATTTAACATAATATATTTAAATTTTGGGATGGAATCTGTTGGACGAAAGAAACTTTAAAAATTGAATTTGTTTAAAGTGTGAGAAGGGTTGCAAGGCAATAAAAATAAGTGTAATACTAATTTCATTTTTTCAAGTCAAATACGTTTAGAACTACTCTAGTCCTTATGTTCTTCCGCCAGTGGGTTGTTCCCAACCCCACGGCATCCAAATTCCAATTGGAGTGTTCAATGGGTTTTCGTCGACAGAGATTCAAAATGTTGACTCACTTCAAATTCATGCACAACTGGCAATTTTCCATATGTTAGTGCTTTACATTACGGCTACAATATTCATGCGCCTGTAACCCGCGTACACTGTCGGAGAAAGAAACAATGCCAGAACTTTAGCTGATTGCGGAAGAAGTCTCTGATAAAATTGGGGTTTCACCATAAAATCAATTGAAAAAATATATAGAGTAGCCCAAGATCATATAATAAGCCACTAGCTGAGCTTTTACCTCACCCAACAACTTGCTCTGATACCATGTAGAATTTTTCAGGTCGACGAGCCGATGACCCACTCCAACAACACAGATACTGTTCCCATTTTACCACATGTCCATTCCGTCAGATATGAGATTTTATTACAAAATGCATCCGTATTAGTTAGAGTAGGATAATATTATTTAAACACATTGAGTTTCTTTGAACCCACCGATGTAGGATTCTTAACTTCTTGACAGTCTCGCATGAATTTACGATCCTTGATTAATTACCCAAAATGTATACAATTCAATTAAGAATTTCAAGTTTTTTTTATTTCTATTTTTTTGCCGAAAAGATTTTAAAGTTAGATTGATATTTGTACAAAGTAAATTAGACATGCATGGTGGAAACTTTTTGGTCCCGTATATCCTTAGGCCAACTACCGTTTTGATATAGGTTTTCATAACTTTGTATTTTTTCGTCAAGGCTTTGGCTAGTTGTCCTCCTCGCTGTACTTTTTTTTCGTTTCTAATAAATTTTGGTAGGCTTGGGTGTTTGAGGATCGTCCACCAGTCCATACCTAGGTCAAATTACAAAAATAAATTAGCCATGGCGGATATTTTTAGGTCCTGTATATATATTTCTAGTGATCGATGTTCCAATGAATTAATGAATATACGTACATTAGTTGTTAGGGTTGTAAAGTCAGCTCAACCAAATTTAAATCTTACAACCACTTAGTACTACAATTTAATAGTATTTTTTCACTTATAAATAAGATGTCTTATTTTCGAATATTATAAATGTTGAGTTCAATATTAATTTATTCATCAAACTTTTAGTTTAAATATATCATTGTATTAAAAAAATATATCCTACAAAGTGCCGTGGGGTTGGGGTCAACTTAATTAACTTATAGTGGCTTAATTTCCTATCAAATCATTAACAACCTCAACCTTAAGTGTGTGGTAATGTAATGGTTTGATGAGAATCACATCATCAACCACCTCGAGTGTGGAGTTAGTTCAGCTAATTTTGTAAGTTTACAAGACTCATTGGGGTCAAGTTGTTGATCAAAATTTCTTAACAATTCATTAACAACGCGTCCTTCACCTCAAGCCTTGTAAGTAATAGAAAAATTAATTTAGGTCAAGTTTAATAAGTATAAGAAATTTGGTTTAGGTCAGAAAAATATTTTCGACATTGAGGGCTTACGACGATATGTATAAACGACTAGATACCAAAGAAGGAGAGTTGGATATCTATAAACTATCTAGAGCAAGGGAAAAGAAGACAAGGGACCTAAACCAAGTGAGGTGCATCAAGGATGAGGATGGAAAGGTTCTTGCTACAGAGAATGCGGTTAAAGACAGATGGAGAGGTTATTTTCATAATCTTTTCAATGAAGGACATGAAATGAGTGATTCTTTAGGGGAGTTGAGTAACTCAGAAGAGTGTAGAAACTACTCTTTTTATCGTCGAATCCGGAAGGAAGAAGTGGTTGTAGCTTTGAAGAAGATGAAGCATAAAAAAGCAATAGGCCCAGACAATATACCAATCGAAGTGTGGAAACTTTTGGGAGAGACAGGTATAACATGGCTCACTGACCTTTTCAATAGGATTTTGAAAACGAAGAAGATGCCAAATGAGTGGCGAACGAGCACTTTGGTGCCTATCTACAAGAATAAGGGCGACGTACAAAATTGCATGAACTATAGGGGTATTAAGCTAATGAGTCATACAATGAAGCTCTGGGAGAGAGTCATTGAGCATAGATTGAGGCAAGAGACACGGGTTTCGGACAACCAATTCGGGTTCATGCCAGGGCGCTCAACCATGGAGGCAATCTATCTCTTACGAAGATTGATGGAAAGATATAGAGATGGGAAAAAGGATTTACACATGGTCTTTATAGATTTGGAAAAAGCGTATGATAGGGTCCCAAGAGACATTCTTTGGAGGATTTTAGAGAAGAAAGGAGTACGAGTAGCATATATCCAAGCTATAAAGGATATGTATGAAGGAGCAAAGACTGCCGTAAGAACTCATGAAGGACAAACCGAAAGCTTTCCCATAACTGTAGGATTACATCAAGGCTCATCCTTAAGTCCTTACCTTTTTGTGTTGGTAATGGATGAGTTAACAGGACATATTCAAGATGATATTCCTTGGTGTATGCTTTTCGCAGACGATATAGTGTTGATAGATGAAACTCAGGAAGGGGTAAATGCAAAGCTTAACCTTTGGAGAGAAGTGTTGGAATCTAAAGGTCTTCGCCTAAGCCGATCAAAGACAGAATATATGGAGTGCAAGTTCAGTGCAAATGGAGGCCAAAACGAGTTAGGGGTGAGGATCAGAGATCAAGAAATACCAAAGAGCGACCGTTTTCGTTACCTAGGATCTATCTTGCAAAAGAACGGAGAATTAGATGGAGATCTCAACCATAGAATACAAGCTGGATGGATGAAGTGGAAGAGTGCATCCGGCGTGTTGTGTGACTGCCGTATGCCATTGAAGCTCAAGGGAAAATTTTATAGGACGGCAATAAGGCCGGCGATGCTGTATGGCACAGAATGTTGGGCGGTGAAACATCAACACGTACACAAAATGGGTGTAGCGGAGATGAGGATGCTTCGTTGGATGTGTGGGCACACGAGAAAGGATAAGATTAGGAATGAGGATATCCGGGGTAAAGTAGGAGTAGCCGAAATTGAAGGAAAGATGAGAGAAAATCGGTTACGGTGGTTTGGACATGTGCAAAGAAGGCCTACTGACGCTCCGATTAGAAGATGCGACTATGGGACAGAGGTTCAAGGCCGAAGGGGTAGAGGAAGACCTAGGAAAACTTTGGAAGAGACTCTAAGAAAATACTTAGAGTACTTGGATTTAACGAAGGACATGACACAGGATCGAGCACAATGGTGTTCTAAGATTCATATAGCCGATCCCACTCAGTGACTTGGATTTTCCAAGTCTCCAACCGAGAAGTTTTCCTCACTCGGGAAATTAAGGGGACACTACCCCAACCTACATGCTCCACTCATAAAGCTTCAACATACAAGCTTCAACAAAAGAAAATTCAAAGAACTTAGCGAAGAAGGCTTTGGTGTATTTAACACAATACGTTGAAATGAAGGAAAACTTATTTATTGATATCCCCGATCAGCTACAAATATGTACATATACATGAGTCAAAATAAACACACAAGACGGAGCATTCACAAAGGTTGCTTAGGAGAAGTCTCAGCAGTCGGTAGAGCCCCAGACAGAGAAGGCACCGGAGGGGGATCATTTGGAGCCTCAGTACTGGACAGAACCCTAGAAGGAGGAGGCATCAGAGGTTGATCATTCGGAGCTTCATTACGCGGTACAGCCCCAGAAGACGAAGGCAATAAATGCCTTTGGAACAAACCCACAAATCTCTGATGATCAAGTAAAACCTGACCATCAGTTTCCTTCATCTGGTCAAGCTTCCTCTTCATGTTTGTAGCATAGTCATGTGCGAGCCGGTGCAACTGTTTATTCTCATGCTTGAGCCCTCTAATCTCCTGTTTGAGACTCATCACTTCAGCCGCCAATGATTCAACTTGGCGGGTTCGAGCAAATAGGCGTTGGGCCATATTAGACACAGAACCTGCACACTGAACACTGAGAGCCAGCGAATCCTTAACAGCTAACTCATCAGACCGTTTGGAAAGTAGTCTGTTATCTTTGGGAGTGAGAAGGTTCCTGGCCACCACCGCAGCGGTCATATCATTCTTCATCACGGAATCCCTAACGGTAAGAGGACCAGTAGGGGAGACGAAGGATGGGCGCCATATGTTGTCTGGAGAAGGCGGGGCTGCCTCTTCAACAAGGTTCAAGTCAAAACGACGGTCGGAGGGGCCAGACATTTTCAAAGGTGTTGAAGAGAGAAGAGGTCGGACAAATCAAGATCTTAGAAGTGCAAGAATGAAGCTTCTACTGGTGGAGATTCAAGTGTGCTTTGGAACTTAATGTCAGCCTCTATAAAAATCTGCACTCGACGGAGACGGAGCTTCAGAAATCGAAGAGGCGCCTGCTCAGAAATCGAAAAGGCGTTTGCTTTCTCAAAAGCTGGGCTGCTTAGAGATCACGAGGGTTGATCTCAGAAATCGAAGAGGCGTTTGCTTTCTCAAAAGTTGGGCTGCTCAAAGACCACGAAGGCCGATCTCAGAAATCACCTACTTTTCCAGCCTTGTCAGCACCCGTCACACGCACACTCAGCTTTGCGGAAATTATGGGCATTCTGTCGAAGACTTCTGAGGAAGTAGAAAACACATGAATCTTACTGTTCAATCACCCACTTCCCACATGCAACAATAGCTCATGGGTACCACAGATAACTTTGCCAAAGTTCTCTGCCAAAGTTGAGCACGTGAAGCTTGCAGCTCCCACTACATCGCTCTGACCAAGAAGGGTAAAAGAATAGCAAAGAAACAGCACTAACAAAGTTTAGACCCATAAATTTTGAAGGTCTAGCTACCATATTATTACCCACAAGGGTAAAGGAACAGTACCACTACTGGATAATTGGAAAGTCCCTGTGTGTCAACCTCTGTGCTTCGTGGCAAGGTAGACTAGCAAACATGCCCAACCTTTACTCACATTCGAGAAAACACTCCCAATAAGATTGCTTGCTCCAAAATCGAAGAGGCACCGTCCTCCGAATCTCGAGAGCCAGACTCCCAACATGACTACTTTCTTAAAAATCGAAGAGAGGGTAAAGGAACAGTACCATTGCTGGATAATTGGAAAGTTCCTGTGTGTCAACCTCTGTGCTTCGTGGCAAGGTAGACTAGCAAACATGCCCAACCTTTACTCACATTCGAGAAAACACTCCCAACAAGATTGCTTGCTCCAAAATCGAAGAGGCACCGCCCTCCGAATCTCGAGAGCCAGACTCCCAACGTGATTACTTTCTCAAAAATCGAAGAGACACTGCTCCCCGAATCGTCGAGAGCCAGACCCCCAGCATGATTGCTTTCTCAAAAATCGATGAGGCATCGTTCTCCGAATCAATCGAAGAGGTGCTCGCTTTCTCAAAAGCTGGGCTGCTCAGAGACCACGAGGGCCGATCTCAGAAATCGAAGAGGCACCTACTTTTCTAGCCTTGTCAGCACCTGTCACACGCACACTCAGCTTTGCAGAAATTATGGGCATTCTGTCGAAGACTTCTGGTGAAGTAGAAAGCACATGAATCTTACTGTTCAATCACCCACTTCCCACACGCAACAATAGCTCATGGGTACCACAGATAACTTTGCCAAAGTTCTCTGCCAAAGTTGAGCACGTGAAGCTTGCAGCTCCCACTACATCGCTCTGACCAAGAAAGGTAAAAGAATAGCAAAGAAACAGCACTAACAAAGTTTAGACACATAAATTTTGAAGGTCTAGCTACCATATTATTACCCACAAGGGTAAAGGAACAGTACCACTACTGGATAATTGGAAAGTCCCTGTGTGTCAACCTCTGTGCTTCGTGGCAAGGTAGACTAGCAAACATGCCCAACCTTTACTCACTTTCGAGAAAACACTCCCAACAAGATTGCTTGCTCCAAAATCGAAGAGGCACCGCCCTCCGAATCTCGAGAGCCAGACTCCCAACATGACTACTTTCTCAAAAGCGAAGAGAGGGTAAAGGAACAGTACCATTGCTGGATAATTGGAAAGTCCCTGTGTGTCAACCTTTGTGCTTCGTGGCAAGGTAGACTAGCAAACATGCCCAACCTTTACTCACATTCGAGACAACACTCCCAACAGGATTGCTTGCTCCAAAATCGAAGAGGCACCGCCCTCCGAATCTCGAGAGCCAGACTCCCAACATGATTACTTCCTCAAAAATCGAAGAGACACTGCTCTCCGAATCTCGAGAGCCAGACCCCCAGCATGATTGCTTTCTCAAAAATCGAAGAAGCATCGTTCTCCGAATCTCGAGAGCCAGATACCACATACCACTTTTTCAAAGTGCTCTGACAGAGTTAAAACATGTGAAACTGGCAGCTCCCACTACCGTGCTATGACCAAGCAGGGTAAAGGAATAGCATTACTACTTGTTGTTAGGGAGACTCCTATATATGTCGACCTCCATCCCCAACGGACAGGCAGACCTGCAAAAATGCTCAACCCTTCATCATATCTGAGAGGGCACTCCCAACGAAGCCTTTCGAAATATTCAGCTTTCTTTCCCCCCGATAATACCTCTGCAAACAAGCTATACTAGAGCAAGAATATCTCATATCATCAGGGTTAAAAGCAAGAGTATCCCATATCATGCTTTTTCCCTGTCTTTTCCTTTGGCCTTGTTTTTACCTGCAAGACAAGGAGAAAGAGAGCAATCAGTCAGCACTTGGAATCAAGCTTCCAGCCAGGAACTGACTGCCTGGAACCCCTTACCTGATTACTTACCTGGCATTGCTCTCGAGTACTCATCTTCAACATCTTATGTTTCCAGGGAAGATTCCGCATCTGCTTGAGGAACAGATAGGGCAAGTGCGAAGGATACAAGGAAGCATGTGGAGACAAGCATAACAGCACACGTGCCGATACATCCATTACTCTGTCAAAAGCAAAAGTATCCCATATCAGCAGGGTGGAACGTACTCTAGATTTGATGGACTTGTTTTGACCCTCAAATTCTTCAGTCGGCCTTATACTCTGGAGGAAACCAGAAAACCCTCCAGCTCAGTTCAAGAATAAGCCTGTGGAAAGTTACTTCTTCAAAAGCAAAAGTATCTCATATCATCTCTTCTCATTTTTCTTCTCTTTATCCTTCATGCTGCTGCAAGATGGGGAGAAGGTGAACAATCAGTCGGAGCTCTGATTGCTTACCTTGTCTGTCACCTCTTTCAGCAGACCCCCTAGCTCGGCGACTTGGGGGACTCCTACTACATGGTTTGTATCGCGCTTGACCAAGCCTGAGACTACGAGTAAGCTTCAAGTGAAATTGATACATTACCTTGTGCATCTCCACCAGTTAAAGATACCACCCCTGGATGGAGGAAGAGTACTTCCAGAGAAGATGCCACATCTACCTATGAGACAGATAAGGCAAGTCAAGACGACACCACACTCCGATACTTAGAAGTTTCGTGATTACGAGATCATTCTCCCACAATATTTCCTAATGTCATTTGTACTAAATCATTCACTTGTACTCACTAAAGGAGAGCTTGAACCTATGTACTTGTGTAAACCCTTCACAATTAATGAGAACTCTTTTATTCCGTGGACGTAGCCAATCTGGGTGAACCACGTACATCTTGTGTTTGCTTTCCTATCTCTATTCATTTATATACTTATCCACACTAATGACCGGAGCAATCTAGCGAAGATCACAAAAAGCGACCGTTTTCGCTACCTAGGATCTATCTTGCAAGAGAACGGAGAATTAGATGGAGATCTCAACCATAGAATACGAGCTGGATGGATGAAATGTAAGAGTGCATCCGGCGTGTTGTGTGACCGTCGTAGGCCACTGAAGCTCAAGGGAAAATTTTATAGGACGGCAATAAGGCCAGTGATGTTGTATGGCACAGAATGTTGGGCGGTGAAGCATCAACACGTACACAAAATGGGTGTAGCGGAGATGAGGATGCTTCGTGGGATGTGTGGGCACATGAGAAAGGATAAGATTGGGAATGAGGATATCCGAGGTAAAGTAGGAGTAGCTGAAATTGTAGGAAAGATGAGAGAAAATCGGCTCCGATGATTTGGACATGTGCAAAGAAGGCCGACTGACGCTCCGGTTCGAAGATGTGACTACGGGACAGAGGTTCAGGGCCAAATGGGTAGAGGAAGACCTAGGAAAACTTTGGAAGAGACTCTAAGAAAAGACTTAGAGTACTTGGATCTAACGGAGGACATGACACAAAACCGAACGCAATGACGTTCTAGGATTCATATAGCCGACCCCACTTAGTGGGAAAAGGCTTTGTTGTTGTTGTTGTTGTTGAGGAATATAATCCTATCTTCTTGATTTTAGGTCAGAAAATATCGAAAATACCAAATATCGAACATATGGATTTATATAGTCTGTGAATATTTTCGATATTTGCAGAAGTGCTAGCATTTTGTATAAGTTTTGCAGTCATTTTGGTGTTTTAATTTGATCGCTTCCTACATTGACCTAAAATTAAATTCATTAAACACTTATAGCCTATTACCATGTTAAAAAAAAAGGAGGGAAGAAAACCCTTTTGAATAAAATGATATCAAAACCCTAAAACATTCTGAAAGAAAATAAGTCGTAGTAGTTGAGAAAGAATGGTGTAGCTACTTACCTTTATATAATTTATTTACGTCGAAAGTTATGAGTTTCTCTGTCAGCACGAGGGACAATTATATTGCTTTTGCTTTCAACCTTCGGCAGGACTCGGGTATTTGCATAAGTTGAATTTCTCTCTCAGCGCGAGGGAAAATTATATTGCTTTTGCTTTCAACCTTCGGCAGGACTTGGGTATTTGCATAAGTTGACGCATAGAATTAACATTAAGTTTAAAAAAATATAAAATAAAATAAAATAAAGGGAAGAAATTATAGGGTAAAAGTTTGGAATATTTGGATCAAGTCGTTTGAATTGACCTCATGTTGTTTTGTTGCATTACTCTTCTAAGACAATTTGGGACAATAATTAACTAATAAGACCACCTTTATCATTTTTTTTGTCAGAAAGAGGTAGTTGCATATAATAGTAAGGGTGGACACTTGGAATTGAAACCCGAAATCAAAACATGAACCAATGTTCATAAGTTTTTATTTTTATTTTTATTTTTATTTTATTTGCAAATAGTTTGAAATCGAAACCAAACCGAATCGAGCCAAATGTTTTAGTCCCATTTCGGTTTTAGTTTCAAAACCATACCACAAAAACTTTTGGTTTGGTTTTGGTTTCACTTAAAACCGTACCGAATTTAACCGTACCCGCCCCTATATAACATGGCAAAAGCTCCAAGAAACAGAATTAAATACAGACAATGATATCCCATGCTCAAGGAGTTAATACATAAAGCTCCCAGAAAAGAGGAAATCACAGCCAAGCCTGAAAAAGGCACAAAAGGATGGCGCAAAGTCATCCAGTAAAAAAAACTAATAACAAGAACCAACAAGGGAGGGATCCGACCCTCCTGATCCTCGGAATGATGTTTGCCTTATTTGTTATGCTGACGCTAGTTACTTATCAAACCAGCATAAGGCACGTCCCCAAATGGTTATGTCTTTACTGTTAGGGATATCGCAATATCTTGGAGGTCCACGATATGACCTTAGTTGCGAAATCTTCAAATCGTTCCAAGACCCACCTCACTTCACTACGCCACACGTGAGACATGGTTAGGAGTGTTGCAATCCTATTGGATTAGGAATGTGATTGTGTAAATCCTAGTGTATCTAGGGATATCTTTGAATATTCACTTTAGTAGTTAAATTCCTATTAGAGTTGTAATTCTATTAAGTTAAGGAATTAACCTTCTCTACTACTATAAATAAAGGCACAATGAGTTGGAATAGAATACACATCACAATTACACATCTCTCTCTTTCTCTACTAATGCCGCACCTCCTCTCTCTCTGTCATTATTCTAGTTCAGTAAATTAGGCCTACGACAATGTATTTGTTGTTTTTATTCTTTCAAGTTTTTCATCCACTTTTGGTGTGCCTTTGGCTCTGCCGCTGTATACAAAATACAGATTGATGTGAGTTGTACATGTAGAATGTGGAATGTATAAAAGTGTGGGGTGTTAGGGTAGTATGAAAAGCACGGGAGGTGTATTAAAATGAATTAAATTGAAAAATAGTTTTAGAAAGTATTGAGTATATGGATTGTATTTAAAACGTGAATAAAACAACCATCGAATAATTAACTATCCAATTGACTTGCATTTTACTTTTGATTTCTTTGCATTTTACTTTGCATAGGAAGCTCTTGCTTAGTGTAGAACATGGATTTGGATTCCATCCAAATTCAAATGGTTGGGATCCTAGGGATCCTTACATCCTAGCCGTTCATCGTATATCGTGCGGTCAGAAATCATTTTTATTTTTTTTATTTAAAATTACACACAAATAGTACATGACGAAAACTGACCGCACGATATACGATGAACGACTAGGATGTGAAGATCCCTAGGATCTCCACCATTTGGATCCGGATGGGATCCTCATCCATAGAACATAATCTTTTTTCCTTGTATAAAGCATGCCAAGGCTCTGTTTATCTACGATCAAAAGTCAAATCAAGATAGCAACATAAAATCACATTGAATTTTTTTTTTTTTAATACATCATATTTTTACACTAGGAAAAGGGAGAGTATGATTAAGTCACACAATGAGCAGCCTAATTTGGTATCGAATTCGCCATTCATGAGATTCGAACCTAAGATATCTCACTTCTAAGTGAAGAAACCATCAGACCGTAGTACTGAGTGGCATCATGGTTGAAATAATTGAGATGCAAACAATTCACATTTACATTTACAATGAAATCGAAACACTTTAGAGGGGTGTAGTCAAACTTGGATTTGAGAGGATTTTAATAGATTTTGATACGTGATGGATTTCATAGGATTATATAGATTTCTACAAAATTCATATACATTTTGTAAGATTTGAGAAGATTCATATAACAGATTTCTATGGATTTTGAAAGATTTTGTAGCGTTAAATCTTAACCATCAAATAAATTAAATAGTGATAACTGTATCTAGGTCATAAATCTAATCAAATGAAGTTGTTCATGCTTTGGAGCTGCATCCCTTGGAGCCGGGAAAAATAAAAAAAAGTCTTATCACATAAACCCAACTCCTCAAAGATTCCCAGTGCACCCCTTTCCAATCCTACTTCCTTCCTCACTTTATTCTTATCCTTTTCGTTGTCACCTTATGTATTCAGGTATATAGGGGCTTGATTTAGTTATCCAGGAGCAGTGGCGAAGCCACATGAGGGCGAGGAGTGGTGATCGCCACCCCCCTCATCGGAAAACACACATGGAGCAAAGGTTCAACCCTTCCCCTCGCCGGAAACTAGATTGGTTCAGCCCCTCCCTGTGCGGGTGCATTGGCTGGCTGGTGGCGCGAAAAGGACCGATTTTGATGTTCTAGGGCTTCTCGAGGTAGGAATTGTGAAAAGGGTTGGATTGAATTGGCCTATTGGATTTGATTTAGAATTAGGGTTTTAATCAAGGATTGGGGTGTTAAATTGGGGGAATTAGGGGGGTTTTGGGGTCGAATTTGGTGGTGCATTTGAAGGGTTGGTGGGAGAGAACTGAATTGGCGGGCAGCGGTGATGGCGGTGGTGGTGATGTGGATTTGTGGTGGATTGGCGGTGGATGGTGGTGAGATTAATGTTTGATTCTGATCGTGTGGGTAAAGGTTTTTAGATGGTTGAAATGAGGTAGGAGTTTATAGGAAACAGGATGACGCTTGCCAAAAACATATATCACACATTGATTAAGTAATTAAATGCGGAGATGCATAGTGAGTTTTCATAATTAAGAGGAATATGCAAGCTATATGTTAGTGTATAAGCTTCCTACATTAGTTTTGGTGTTACCGGTTGCAACCTCTTCAGTGGAAAGAGCTTTTTCTACTATGAAGATTGTGAAAACACCATTGCATAACAAAATGGGAGATCAATCGTAGAGTGATAGCATATTTGTTTACATTGAGAGAGATGTATTTGCTTTTTTTGATAATGAGCCTATTATGCGACGTTTTCATGATATGAAACCTCATCGGAAACAATTGTAATTTGTTTCTATTGATAAATTATGGAAGACATCACTATATAAAAGGATTTGGTTGTTGCTATTTTTTTGAACTTTACACTCTTTTAACTTCGCCCCTCCTTCCATCAATTTCTGACTTCGCCACTGTCCATGAGTACTTTTAATATTTATTAATGAAACGAATTCATTCATGGTACAAAAAAAAAACAAGCATAAAGAAGCAGACATGCTCTCAACACATGAACCCATGCCGCACAAACAGCAGCAATTAGCAGGAGGGCCCAACATCAACGAAAAAACTGCAGACATCAAGGAAAAATTGAGACCCTGCAACAAAAAATTGAAGAAAAAATCGCATAAAATGATACAACCCAACAACAAAAATTGAAGAAAAAATTGCAAAAATGAAGGAAGAAGATAAAGCAAAGAAAGTGGCTGGCAATGAGAAGAAGATGAGTCGTTCAACTAGGTTTCTGGATTTGAAATCCTATGGTGTGAGGTAGGATTCTATTTGATCTTGGTTATATATATTTTTTCCTCTCAAATCCCACAAAATCCACAATTGAATGAAATCCTACAAAATCTTTAATTTTTGAATACATCTAGATTTGGATGGACTTTAAAATTGATTATTAAAATCTCCATTGACTACACCTAAATTTACATGGATTCTAAAAATCTATTAAAATCTATTGGTTGACTACACTAGGATTGTAAAATCTTTTAAAATCCTTTCAAATCCAAGTTACTACACACCCCTTAGTTTAGCAACTAGTTTAACACCTAAAGCTAGCTAGCTATACTAGCTTAATTCTTTGGTACACTAAAAGGAAAAAGGCCAAAGTTCCTTATAGAAAGTTGAGGTTTCACCATAAAATTAAGGCTAAATAGTCAAAATGGTCTCTAAGATTTGCATAACTCATCACTTTGGTCTCTGAAATTCCAAATCAATAAAAGTGGTCGCTGAGATTGTCCACCATCCATCATTTTGGTCCTTCCGTTAAAAAATCTGTTAAATGTCCCGGAGCTCTTGGTTGGAAGTTTGGGCAATTTTCAAAGCTTCGTAACTTAATTGTTTCTTAACCAAATTCGACCCACAATATATCAAAATGCAGATAGGAAAGTGTAAAATAAGAGTACACCTATTTGGAAGCCAAATTTTTGCCGGAGATGACCGGAAAATAGTCTCAAAGTTGACTGGTCTGAGCGAAAACTGCAAAACTGCAAAACTTGCCGGAAACTGGGTAAATTTTAAACGTTCATAACTTTTTCAATACTCAACGAAATCAAGTGATTCAAAAACAAAAATCATACCTCTCGACGAGACGAAGAGAAAGGTACCTTTTTCGACAGCTAGATGGCCGTGGTTTGGCCGGAAAAAGGCTCGAAAGTGGCTAACTCGAGACCAAGATATCCACTTTCGAGTCTTTTTTCGGCCAAACCAAGGCGATTTAGCCGTCGAAAAAAGGTACCATTCTCTTCATCTCGTCGAGAGGTATGATTTTTGTGACTATTTTCCGAGTCAAAAAAATGTACCATTCGTTTCGATTCATTTTCGAGACCAAGATAGCAACTTTGAGACTATTTTCCGGCCATCTCCGGCAACCATTGGGCTTCCAAATATGTACAATCTTATTCTACACTTTCCTATCTTCATTTTGATATATTATGGGTCGAATTTGGTTAAGAAACGATTGAGTTACGAAGCTTTGAAAATTGCCCAAACTTCCGGCCAAGAGATCCGGGACACTTAACGGAGTTTTTAACGAAATGACCAAAATGATGGATGGTGGACAATCTCAGGGACCATTTTATTGATTTGGAATCTCAAGGACCAAAGTGATGAGTTATGCAAATTTCAGGGACCATTTTGGCTATTTAGCCTAAAATTAATTGACAATATGAAAAGTAGCCCAACTACTTCTAAGCACATACAAAGTTTTTTTTTTTTTCTCCTTCTAAATATGGCATTCACACTCTCAACTAGAGATGGCAAATGAACTCATTCCGTTGTCAATGGGTACCCATCAGTGGCGAAGCCAGGATTTTCAGAGGGGAGGGGCGAAATTCAAAAGTGTAAAGTTCAATCGAAGCGGTTACTTTCACATTAGATAGTGCAAAGTTTTGACTCAATATTCATAGCAGAAAATGGTCTCTCCACCCAAGCAGTTGTAAGCAATAATATCTAAGCCAATGTAAGAAACTTAAATTGACTAGGATTAGATCCTAAAAAATGTTAGGTACTAATCAAACAACGGACTGAGACCTAGCAGCTAGGTGCCTAGACGAGATCTAGGCGGGAGCCTAGATAGATTTAAATTATCGTAAAATAAGCATTAAACAATATTTACATTGTTTTTAAAGTAATACAATATTTATAAATAATGTGAGAGTTTAAGATAAATACGGTGGGAGTCTTAAAAGAGAAAATAAAAATACATACAAGACTTAAAAATAAAAGGAAAACTAAAAAAAACTCCAAAAAACTTCATTTTTAATGAAAAACCATTTTTAAAGGTATAGTGAATTGCACCAGAGAAATGTATAAATATAGTTTTTCGTTAAAAGTGAACAGTACCAAGAGTTTTTTTGTTAAAACTCCCAAAAATAAAACCACAAATAGTTATTATCTTGTTAACCAAACACCCAACTTTAAAACACTTGTCATTTAAAACTCTTCCCCAATACTTGTTATCTTGTTAACCAAACACCCAACTTTATCTTCAACCCACATCCAAACACCCATCTTCTTCCTTGCTTTTCTCCCAGACCCGACACCCCCAACCGCTTTTCGTCAATCTCATCCCCACACCTCCTCCATCAACCTCTCCTCCGTCCATCGCAACCGCATCTCCTTCCCCGTCGATCCCACTCCCACCCCCTCCTTCGTCGTCCCCACCGTAATCCCTTCTTCGACTTTCTTCTAGACCTCTGTTAATCTCCTCCACCATGAATTCCGACGAGAGCGAGGGGAGTGGCGAAGACCTGGGGTCCAGTGGTGTTTCCCGGCGAGGGGAGTGGCGGTCGCCACTCGTCGCTCCCACGTGGCTTCGCCACTGGTACCCATTAAAACTCACTTAGTTTGATTTCACCTTACACCATCATCACATCTGCAATCTCACCTCTATATTATGGTGATATAAATTAAACATGCCTATACCCACTAACAACCCAATAGATTGATTTGCCATCTCTACTCTCAACATCCACATACATAGTCCAACTCACACATTTACCAAGTTAATCCATCATTTAATTCTATGGATGCCAAAGGCAGGGAGCCGGCCTAAAACGACCAATTACGGCCACAGCCGCTTTGGCTTCCAAAAGTAGTAGTTGGGGCTTTTCCTAGCAGCAGTAAGTAAGCAATTCAATTAATGTCGAGCCTTCGCTATAAGGAAGGCAAACTTCTATGCTTCCATCCACAAATTTAGTTACATCTCATTCCAGAAGCAGAAGGTATCATCATCAGCTGAGCAAAATGGCCATTGAATTCGTCAAGGTTGAAATCGTTGAAAAGCAAACACTTAAACCATCCTGCCCAACACCTCATGTCCTTGGAATCATTATTATTGGCCAACTATAAGGCAAGATGCCTTTAGATTGTGCACAAACATGCAACGAGTATCAAAGATATGCACCGATAAACCATCAACATGTAGAAGAGCTCGACACCCTGCATGGGGCATAGATCTCGTTGGTCCGCTTAAAAGGCCGAAGGCAACAAAGAATATCTAATAGTAGCAAATGATTACTTTTCCAGGTGGATCAAAGCCGAACCCTTATCTCGAATAACCGAAACAGTGATCAAGTCCTTCGTCTAGAAGAACATTGTATGCTGGTTTGAATTCCGCACACCATAGTAACTAATAATGGTATGCAATCCACCAGCTCCAAAATCACGGACTAGTACAAAGAACTCAGGGACCACCATCTCACCCTTACTCCATGATATTTTTTTTTTTAACAAACGATATTATTTACATTAAGAGGATGACATGAGCTAGCAATAATATGGTTCAAATTTGTTTTTGACGAAAATTGAACAAAAAACCTCTCACTTACAAGTGAAGAGGAATACCACTAAATTGTAGTATAAAGTTACATCCTCAAAATTTAAACATGAATTAAAAGTAAATGAACCTAAATTGATAAATGAAACCTCAAAGATCTAATCATTGACTACAAAATGTTGAAAAAAAATAAAAAATCATTGACTACAAAATTAGTCTTACATCTAATTATTCTTATTTTTTTAGGAAAACTAATAAAAAAGATTTGAAAAACTTTAAATTTTAACGACAATGACAAAATAAATAGTAGAATGAATAGTACCAGAATTGACTTTTTAATATAAAAATATAATTTTTCTTTAAATAAATAATAAATTTTTCGTTAAAATTTCCTATTTTCTTTTGGTTTTTTACACTGATGAATATAGGGGTCAAATTTGGATTTAAATTATACTCGTTATACGACACGATGAGGAATTTGATGACATGAAAGTCGCAAACACAACCAGTTTTGCCCAGATGGGTTAGAAGAAGGGAGAAAAGTCAGATTACCCATTCCTTCAAACACAATGACGTAATCAGTTTTCCATCACTTTCTCGGGAAAATCCTCGCTTCTCAATCCTGAACTTCTCACATTATGTAGAGAGTAGATAAGGAGATCGAAATATCGGAGAGAAAAGGAAAAGAAGACATGGATGCGGAGCAGACCTTCATCCGAGTACAAGAGCGGTTCTCGCAGATCCTGACGCCGAAAGTGAGAGCTGCTTTGGAGTATATCTACCTCTTCATTGCCATCACCTTGTTCTGTATTCTCGTTGTTATGCACGCCAATTACGTTCAACAGGTTTCTCTTCTCCCTACTTACTTCCTTGTACATATTTTTATGCTGTTTTAGGGTTTTTGACTTTGAAATTCAGCTGGAGAATTGCAATTTGTGCTTACATTTGTCTTAATAGTTTTGTATCTGTTAGGGTTTTGATCAATTCGAGCTTGGTTCGTGTAAATTCTTCACCAATTGCATTTCAATTTGAGTTCCGTTCGTGTAAATTCTTGATCAATTTTAGGTCTTAGCTTTGCAGATATGGATTTTACTTTGTGAGTTCATACTTCACAGTAGCATGGGTGGGTGAGCTCATATTTATTGGTCCTCTTGATTGCAAGTGTCTTTAAAAAGTTGAAATTGAATAGACGATCAGTTGCGGTCGAGTTTCTATTCAAATAGCCTTGATGTTATCAGTAGTGTCCTACAGATTTTGTGTTTTGGTTTTTTGTTTATCATGTTTCATATTTGAAATCAACTTCGTGTAGTGTAGATTTTGATATAAAGCCAGAGGGGCTTGAGTGTCGGGAAAACTTGTATCTTCATAAATCGCGATTCCATGAAACTAATCCCCCATACCCTTAAGTTCTGATCATTTTAGTTTTCACGGAAATGGTTAGGTAATTGGTTTAGGATCTGCTTTGTGTTTTCATCGTTGAATTTGTAATTTTCCTCCATCGTATCTTGTGAGCCTTTGGATTAACTATGATTCTCTTGCACTTGAAGCCTGGCTGTTCAAGTGAACTTTCTGGCGTTGAAACAACAGAAGCGCAAATTATTCAAATTAAGGTATGTCTTGTCTTCTATTTCTCAAACTTTTGAATATTTGCGTGCTCTCAGAAAGCTTGTTGTAAATCGTATTGATGCCTTTGGTTTCATTTTGTTGCTTAATAAGAACAATGCAAAGCTATCAGAATTTCTGAACTGAAGCGACTCTATTTTCTGAAGTCCCTTGGTTTATATAGTTTTAAGTTTTGTGATTAGTTTTGTGAATATAGCGAAAAAAGGTTGATATAATAGTTTCAGTTCTGTGCTAGACCTATGTTCAAATTTTGTACTCAGTATTATTTATTACTTTGGAAAACTTCAGATGTACTTATTTTAAATTTCTTTTGAAGCTCTAATGGTCTGCTTTTCTTTCCTGGACAAGGTTGCATGTTACAGTGGACTTGAGTTTGTTTCTTATCGTGGCCTAACTGACATCTTTGAAATCCTAACTTTTGTTGTTTTCATTTAGATAACTAGTGCAGGGCTGTGGTCGCAGAATGAGTCAGAATTCACCGATGTGATATATGATGGCGCAGACACAAAATCTGTAATGTATAAATTAGAATTTGCTAATGTAGATGGAGATGGATTGACATTTTTTGCTGCAAAATTTTGGTTGAATTGGATTGGTTCTGGTGTTAGGAGGGGTAAGTTGGCATTGAAGACTGATACTGAAGTTGTGGATCAACAGACGGATGGCTCTCCCAATAGCCCAAACACTATGGTAACACTTGATGATGCAGTTGTCAAAAATGAAATAAAGGAGAGGCATAGTAGTTTTCTTTTACGTATGAAAGAGACAGTTAAGGCAGCACTTACTTACTTTAACAAACTGTGGAAAATGCGTCCCCGTCTCTTGTCAGTCCTTCGGAAACATGGAACACATGTCATTGGAAATTTGTGGGTAAGTAGACTGAGGCATTTGAATGTTAACAACCGAATTATAGTTATCCTTGGAAGTTGGAACCAATATTTTAAAAAACACACCCGAGGCATGCCTAGGTGGCTTTGGAGGCAGGGCTGGGGTGAAAATGCCTTCGTCCAGTGGGAGTAGGCCAAAACTCATCTAGACGTGGTAGACGCGCGCCTTAGGGCTTTCAGGGTGTTTTTATTTTATTTTTATAAAACTTCTTCTCAGTCTTCTTCGTTCGACACTTGAGTCCTCGAAGCCTCGCGTTCTTCTTCTTCTCTGTGAAACACTGAAACCCTCCATTCTCTTCGTCACGCGACACTACCAACTAAGCAGCACTGCCACCACCCAGCGAAGAGGGAAAGTGAGAGTGTAGTGAGGGAAAGAGAGTGGGCAGGGGATGTATGTGGACCATATTGAGATGAATGATTTCTTTTTTATTTTTGTATGTTTGTGAATTAAACTTGTCTATGACTTGTGCACTTTTGAATGACAAAGGATATTTGTTGTACAAAGTATTATATTTTATATATATGTATATATATTAATGTATATACATGTATGTGTATATATATATATTAAAAAATTTAGGTCCCGTGTGGCGAACCTCAAGGCTTTCGCCTAGGTGGGGCTATCCTGAAATGCCTTGCCTACGCCTTGCCCTTTTAAAACGTTGCTTGGAACTTACAAATATTCTTGACCCTGTTTTCTATTTACCAAAATCATTGGATTAAACCAGTCTGCATAAATTGATTTGTGGTTGGTTTCTATACTTTGTACCTATGTTATTACTTTCTACTGTTACTGCATAGGGTGTTCTATGTGCTTTTTAATATGTTGATGTGAATTTCTTTGACATAGTAGGAAATTTATATATCGCCCTGTGTCTCAAATTTTCTCCATCCCCTTGTTTTTAGGTGTCCCAAAATAGGTGCCCATATTCTAATAGCATTGCATAATTATGTAAAGGGAGATTATATTCACACACCCCGAATTACTTCTCCCACACCTTTTTAATTTTTTAATATTTTTTTTATCGAGTGTTAGTGGTGTGTAGAAAATATTAAAAAATTAAAAGGGTGTGGGAGAAGTAATTTGGGGTGTGTGAATATAATCTCTCTCATGTAAACTTCCAAATTACTATTATTGATTCAAAAGAGACCTACAAAAGGAAACAGGTCAAACTAATAGAGGGTAGTTTTGGAAGATTGTGATTATCAATAATGGCAGTATGTTATGTTTCAAGGTCCATGTACCTTTGATCTCATCTAGTTCATGTTGAAGATTATCAGTACTGAAATTGCCATGTGCACGTCTCTTCTTTTAAATAAAGAAAAAATGGCTCTATCCACCTTGTAACCCCACTTTACCTTGACATTTGAAGGATTTTGAATAAGCCCTTCTTCCCCTTCTAATTTTTCGTTGTAGTTTCATCCTACGTGCTGATTCCTTTAACATTGAAATAGTTGCCGCTTGCAGTTTCTCTCTCTCTCTCTCACATGCATTTGACCAATTTCATATTTGGAAACGGATTATAAGAACATGCTTTGTGTGAACATTATTTGATTTCTTGTATTGTAGTTTGAGGTCCTATATACTGATTTTTATTTTGAAGTGCAGAACATTGCAGGGATACATTTAGATCTTGATATTCCCAAGTGGTTGCGCATACTTCATTTGGACAGGCTTAACTTGTATGCAGGTTGCTGACTATCCTTTTAACTATTCATTGCATAACATCATGTTGGATTCCATACACCCATGCTTGTTCTATTTTACTTTTTCATCCGGGAAAAGAAAAACAGTTACTTGCATAGTGCATTTAAACCAAGTGTTACAGTTTAATAATTAAAGGAGCACAAACCATTTTCCACCTTTTCTTTTGGATCCTGTCTTGGTCTCTTTGTCAATGGTAATGAAAAAAAGAATATCTGCATAGGTTGGACGCTGATTTTTTTGACATTTTTGTACAAAGTATTTAAATCTGGAATGCTGTTTCTGTGATTTAGTTGCAAATGCTTGATTGAATACAAAACAAAGGTATAGAATGTTATTTTCAGCAAGTTGTCTGGAGACTGGATATTATGTTCATGTATGAGGATTTTGCTTTTTATGTTGAAAGTCATGCCTTTGGAGGAGCTTGGTGAAAAATCATTTGTAAGTGTTTGTCCTAAAGATAATTTGGGAGGCTGTTGTACCACTTGTAGTGTACTCCAAAAAGGAGGATTTTTGCTTTTTTATCTGATTGGTGCCTGCTGTGTAAAGCAATGGTTGTGCAGTTATTTTTTTTCGTTTTTTGTTTTTGCTTTTTACTAGTAAGAGAGATTTCAACTATATATACTTTTATTTTTGACACAGATAGGTCCCTTACCTTCTTTTAGGCATCATTGTCTAAGTATTATAGGGGCTTTCCTTTTCTTTTCAGTCATTGGATTGGGTAAAGGTTTTGTGTTTATTGTCCTGTTGTGTTTGGGGTTGGCTGCAGGAACCAGAGGCAGAAATTAGGAAAGAAACATGAGATCTGAACCCATGGTTCTAGTTGTTGTTACTTTATAGCCATTATAAAAGCTCACCAATTAGGATTGCACTGGAACATTTTGTTCAGTGTATCAGTTTTCAACAGCCTTTCATGAACTTATGAGAACTGAATGTCATTGTTATTGACAACTTGTTTTGAATCTGTTTCAGTGCAGTGGCTTGAGATCAGAAGCAAAACTTTTGAACCGACTTATTTGTACACTATGGAAAAGGTAAATTTTCAACCGTATAGTTGATTTCCACTCGTATCTCCCGAACTTTCTGATGAGTTGGACTGCACAGGTTTTGGCTTCAGAAGCTTGTTTTGTGATAGTTTTCTAATGTCTTTGTCAATTTTGTTTGTAGGGTTATTTCTTACTACCTGAAAGTGTCAGGTCTCAGCATAATATTCGTGCTGTAAACATTAACGTATCAGCTCGGCATTCTTGTTTTGGGAACAGGTAATGATATTATCTCCACAAAATAACTACATATATTGGTTTGGGTAGCGTGCTTTTGATTTTGGTAGAGAGATTTTTTGTCTAGAACCCATACATTAAATCAAGGTTAACTTAACCCAAGTGCTTGTAGCATGAAAAATGAAGCATCAGTTGTTTGCATTGGCTTTGTTGTACTTCTTAAATCAAACATCTTACAGCTTACCTGTCATATGCAGGAGTGTTTTTTTGTTTTTAATCAGTAATATTCTGATTTATTTATTTGCAATTTTTATTGTTGTTTTTGTTAATATATTTCTATGTTGTATGCATAGATAGTAGCCATACTTTTCATTAGGCTTGAATAGGTTGTTACTGAAATAACAATTTTTTTTAAAAATTATTTCTCAGTAAGATGAGACACTTAGGAGATCTTATTAACTTAGCCTGGTTGGGATCGAATATAGCTCAATAATTCAGGAATCTGGTGAATATATTGCTGATATGTGCAAATATTTTGCAATTGGTCAACAACGGATATTTATGGTGCACCTTTTACTTTCATTTTCCTTTCTCATAATAACATTATACATGTAAGATATATCGTGGTTATATGGATTTGTAAATTTGAGTTGTTAATAAGCATATGGGAGTTGTAAACTAGTATGTGTTTTGATTGTTGTGGTTTATTTACGTTAAATCACCAGGTGGCAGCAGCTACTCATTAACAGATTTGTTGGATATGATACTATTTTAATAAATAGTTTATTGAGTTCACCTGGACAAGGTAAATTAGCCGTTAATTTCCTTTTTACTTTCAATATCTTGTATTCTTAAATAAGTTAGAAATTTGGAAGAGAGCATTAATTAAATTAGAGGCAAAAATGCCACTTGAGAGTGAGTTTCACGACTTGTGCCTAAGCTTGTTATGATACACATTGCAGGATATCTTTATAATTTTCAGACAAAGGAGTTTTTTAATCTTAGTTATGCACAAGAACCACCACAAGGCCCTGCAAGGTTTGGAGGTTTGTTGGATTGTGCCTTCTATTTCCATTCTTGTGCAATGTTGTTTCATCTTGTAAACATGACTCTTCGGTCTTCATATATAATTATAAGATGGCATGGCTTTTCTTTTACATCAGCCATTTCTTGTGAAATTTGCAATTCTGGGAAGCACTTATTGTTGAGGCATATAAAATAAAATTCATGTTTTGTTGAAAAATAGTGCATCTACTTCTCAAATACATAAAGAACAACAACAACAACAACAACAAAGCCTTTTCCCACTAAGTGGGGTCGGCTATATGAATCCTAGAACGCCATTGCGCTCGGTTTTGTGTCATGTCCTCCGTTAGATCCAAGTACTCTAAGTCTTTTCTTAGAGTCTCTTCCAAAGTTTTCCTAGATCTTCCTCTACCCCTTCGGCCCTGAACCTCTGTCCCGTAGTCACATCTTCGAACCGGAGCGTCAGTCGGCCTTCTTTGCACATGTCCAAATCACCGGAGCCGATTTTCTCTCATCTTTCCTACAATTTCGGTTACTCCTACTTTACCTCGGATATCCTCATTCCCAATCTTATCCTTTCTCGTGTGCCCACACATCCCACGAAGCATCCTCATCTCCGCTACACCCATTTTGTGTACGTGTTGATGCTTCACCGCCCAACATTCTGTGCCATACAACATCGCTGGCCTTATTGCCGTCCTATAAAATTTTCCCTTGAGCTTCAGTGGCCTACGACGGTCACACAACACGCCGGATGCACTCTTACACTTCATCCATCCAGCTCGTATTCTATGGTTGAGATCTCCATCTAATTCTCCGTTCTCTTGCAAGATAGATCCTAGGTAGCGAAAACGGTCGCTTTTTGTGATCTTCGCTAGATTGCTCCGGTCATTAGTGTGGATAAGTATATAAATGGATAGAGATAGGAAAGCAAACACAAGATGTACGTGGTTCACCCAGATTGGCTACGTCCACGGAATAGAAGAGTTCTCATTAATTGTGAAGGGTTTACACAAGTACATAGGTTCAAGCTCTCCTTTAGTGAGTACAAGTGAATGATTTAGTACAAATGACATTAGGAAATATTGTGGGAGAATGATCTCGTAATCACGAAACTTCTAAGTATCGGAGTGTGGTGTCGTCTTGACTTGCCTTATCTGTCTCATAGGTAGATGTGGCATCTTCTCTGGAAGTACTTTTCCTCCATCCAGGGGTGGTATCTTTAACTGGTGGAGATGCACAAGGTAATGTATCAATTTCACTTGAAGCTTACTTGTAGTTTCAGGCTTGGTCAAGCGCTATACAAACCATGTATTAGGAGTCCCCCAAGTCGCCGAGCTAGGGGGTCTGCTGAAAGAGGTGACAGACAAGGTAAGCAATCAGAGCTCCGACTGATTGTTCACCTTCTCCCCATCTTGCAACAGCATGAAGGATAAAGAGAAGAAAAATGAGAAGAGATGATATGAGATACTTTTGCTTTTGAAGAAGTAACTTTCCACAGGCTTATTCTTGAACTGAGCTGGAGGGTTTTCTGGTTTCCTCCAGAGTATAAGGCCGACTGAAGAATTTGAGGGTCAAAACAAGTCCATCAAATCTAGAGTACGTTCCACCCTGCTGATATGGGATACTTTTGCTTTTGACAGAGTAATGGATGTATCGGTACGTGTGCTGTTACGCTTGTCTCCACATGCTTCCTTGTATGCTTCGCACTTGCCCTATCTGTTCCTTAAGCAGATGCGGAATCTTCCCTGGAAACATAAGATGTTGAAGATGAGTACTCGAGAGCAATGCCAGGTAAGTAATCAGGTAAGGGGTTCCAGGCAGTCAGTTCCTGGCTGGAAGCTTGATTCCAAGTGCTGACTGATTGCTCTCGTTCTCCTTGTCTTGCAGGTAACAAGGCCAAAGGAAAAGACAGGGAAAAAGCATGATATGGGATACTCTTGCTTTTAACCCTGATGATATGAGATATTCTTGCTCTAGTATAGCTTGTTTGCAGAGGTATTATCGGGGGGAAAGAAAGCTGAATATTTCGAAAGGCTTCGTTGGGAGTGCCCTCTCAGATATGATGAAGGGTTGAGCATTTTTGCAGGTCTGCCTGTCCGTTAGGGATGGAGGTCGACATATATAGGAGTCTCCCTAACAACAAGTAGTAATGCTATTCCTTTACCCTGCTTGGTCATAGCACGGTAGTGGGAGCTGTCAGTTTCACATGTTTTAACTCTGTCAGAGCACTTTGAAAAAGTGGTCTGTGGTATCTGGCTCTCGAGATTCGGAGAACGATGCCTCTTCGATTTTTGAGAAAGCAATCATGCTGGGGGTCTGGCTCTCGAGATTCGGAGAGCAGCGTCTCTTCGATTTTTGAGGAAGTAATCATGTTGGGAGTCTTGTGCACTGGGTACGACCCCCAATCATGTTGGGAGTCTGACTCTCGAGATTCGGAGGGCGGTGCCTCTTCGATTTTGGAGCAAGCAATCTTGTTGGGAGTGTTGTCTCGAATGTGAGTAAAGGTTGGGCATGTTTGCTAGTCTACCTTGCCACGAAGCACAAAGGTTGACACACAGGGACTTTCCAATTATCCAGCAATGGTACTGTTCCTTTACCCTCTCTTCGATTTTGAGAAAGTAGTCATGTTGGGAGTCTGGCTCTCGAGATTCGGAGGACGGTGCCTCTTCGATTTTGGAGCAAGCAATCTTGTTGGGAGTGTTTTCTCGAATGTGAGTAAAGGTTGGGCATGTTTGTTAGTCTACCTTGCCACGAAGCACAGAGGTTGACACACAGGGACTTTCCAATTTTCCAGCAGTGGTACTGTTCCTTTACCCTTGTGGGTAATAATATGGTAGCTAGACCTTCAAAATTTATGTGTCTAAACTTTGTTAGTGCTGTTTCTTTGCTATTCTTTTACCTTTCTTGGTTAGAGCGATGTAGTGGGAGCTGCAAGCTTCACGTGCTCAACTTTGACAGAGAACTTTGGCAAAGTTATCTGTGGTACCCATGAGCTATTGTTGCGTGTGGGAAGTGGGTAATTGAACAATAAGATTCATGTGCTTTCTACTTCACCAGAAGTCTTCGACAGCATGCCCATAATTTCTGCAAAGTTGAGTGTGCGTGTGACAGGTGCTGACAAGGCTAGAAAAGTAGGCGCCTCTTCGATTTCTGAGATCGGCCCTCGTGGTCTCTGAGCAGCCCAGCTTTTGAGAAAGCGAGCGCCTCTTCGATTGATTCGGAGAACGATGCCTCATCGATTTTTGAGAAAGCAATCATGCTGGGGGTCTCGCTCTCGAAGATTCGAGGAGCAGTGTCTCTTCGATTTTTGAGAAAGTAATCATGTTGGGAGTCTGGCTCTCGAGATTCGGAGGGCGGTGCCTCTTCGATTTTGGAGCAAGCAATCTTGTTGGGAGTGTTTTCTCGAATGTGAGTAAAGGTTGGGCATGTTTGCTAGTCTACCTTGCCACGAAGCACAGAGGTTGACACACAGGGACTTTCCAATTATCCAGCAATGGTACTGTTCCTTTACCCTCTCTTCGATTTTTAATAAAGTAGTCATGTTGGGAGTCTGGCTCTCGAGATTCGGAGGACGGTGCCTCTTCGATTTTGGAGCAAGCAATCTTATTGGGAGTGTTTTCTCGAATGTGAGTAAAGGTTGGGCATGTTTGCTAGTCTACCTTGCCACGAAGCACAGAGGTTGACACACAGGGACTTTCCAATTATCCAGCAGTGGTACTGTTCCTTTACCCTTGTGGGTAATAATATGATAGCTAGACCTTCAAAATTTATGGGTCTAAACTTTGTTAGTGCTGTTTCTTTGCTATTCTTTTACCCTTCTTGGTCAGAGCGATGTAGTGGGAGCTGCAAGCTTCACGTGCTCAACTTTGGCAGAGAACTTTGGCAAAGTTATCTGTGGTACCCATGAGCTATTGTTGCGTGTGGGAAGTGGGTGATTGAACAGTAAGATTCATGTGTTTTCTACTTCCCCAGGAGTCTTCGACAGAATGCCCATAATTTCCGCAAAGCTGAGTGTGCGTGTGACAGGTGTTGACAAGGCTGGAAAAGTAGGTGCCTCTTCGATTTCTGAGATCGGCCCTCGTGCTCTCTGGGGAGCCCAGCTTTTGAGAAAGCGAGCGCCTCTTCGATTTCTGAGATCGGCCTTCGTGGTCTTTGAGCAGCCCAACTTTTGAGAAAGCAAACGCCTCTTCGATTTCTGAGATCAACCCTCGTGATCTCTAAGCAGCCCAGCTTTTGAGAAAGCAAACTCCTCTTCGATTTCTGAGCAGGCGCCTCTTCGATTTCTGAAGCTCCGTCGAGTGCAGATTTTTATAGGGGCTGGCATTAAGTTCCAAAGCACACTTGAATCTCCACCAGTAGAAGCTTCATTCTTGCACTTCTAAGATCTTGATTTGTCCGACCTCTTCTCTCTTCAACACCTTTGAAAATGTCTGGCCCCTCCGACCGTCGTTTTGACTTGAACCTTGTTGAAGAGGCAGCCCCGCCTTCTCCAGACAACATATGGCGCCCATCCTTCGTCTCCCCTACTGGTCCTCTTACCGTTGGGGATTCCGTGATGAAGAATGATATGACCGCTGCGGTGGTGGCCAGGAACCTTCTCACTCCCAAAGATAACAGACTACTTTCCAAACGGTCTGATGAGTTAGCTGTTAAGGATTCGCTGGCTCTCAGTGTTCAGTGTGCAGGTTCTGTGTCTAATATAGCCCAACGCCTATTTGCTCGAACCCGCCAAGTTGAATCCTTGGCGGCTGAAGTGATGAGTCTCAAACAGGAGATTAGAGGGCTCAAGCATGAGAATAAACAGTTGCACCGGCTCGCACATGACTATGCTACAAACATGAAGAGGAAGCTTGACCAGATGAAGGAAACTGATGGTCAGGTTTTACTTGATCATCAGAGATTTGTGGGTTTGTTCCAAAGGCATTTATTGCCTTCGTCTTCTGGGGCTGTACCGCGTAATGAAGCTCCGAATGATCAACCTCTGATGCCTCCTCCTTCTAGGGTTCTGTCCAGTACTGAGGCTCCAAATGATCCCCCTCCGGTGCCTTCTCTTTCTGGGGCTCTACCGACTGCTGAGACTTCTCCTAAGCAACCTTTGTGAAGGCTCCGTCTTGTGTGTTTATTTTGACTCATGTATATGTACATATTTGTAGCTGATCGGGGATATCAATAAATAAGCTTTCCTTCATTTCAACGTATTGTGTTAAATACACCAAAGCCTTCTTCGCTAAGTTCTTTGAATTTTCTTTTGTTGAAGCTTGTATGTTGAAGCTTTCTGAGTGGAGCATGTAGGTTGGGGTAGTGTTCCCTTAATTTCCCGAGTGAGAAAAACTTCTCGGTTGGAGACTTGGAAAATCCAAGTCACTGAGTGGGATCGGCTATATGAATCTTAGAACGCCATTGTGCTCGATCCTGTGTCATGTCCTTCGTTAGATCCAAGTACTCTAAGTCTTTTCTTAGAGTCTCTTCCAAAGTTTTCCTAGGTCTTCCTCTACCCCTTCGGCCCTGAACCTCTGTCCCATAGTCGCATCTTCTAATCGGAGCGTCAGTAGGCCTTCTTTGCACATGTCCAAACCACCGTAACCGATTTTCTCTCATCTTTCCTTCAATTTCGGCTACTCCTACTTTACCCCGGATAGCCTCATTCCTAATCTTATCCTTTCTCGTGTGCCCACACATCCAACGAAGCATCCTCATCTCCGCTACACCCATTTTGTGTACGTGTTGATGTTTCACCGCCCAACATTCTGTGCCATACAGCATCGCCGGCCTTATTGCCGTCCTATAAAATTTTCCCTTGAGCTTCAGTGGCATACGGCGGTCACACAACACGCCGGATGCACTCTTCCACTTCATCCATCCAGCTTGTATTCTATGGTTGAGATCTCCATCTAATTCTCCGTTCTTTTGCAAGATAGATCCTAAGTAACGAAAATGGTCGCTCTTTGGTATTTCTTGATCTCCGATCCTCACCCCTAACTCGTTTTGGCCTCCATTTGCACTGAACTTGCACTCCATATATTTTGTCTTTGATCGGCTTAGGCGAAGACCTTTAGATTCCAACACTTCTCTCCAAAGGTTAAGCTTTGCATTTACCCCTTCCTGAGTTTCATCTATCAACACTATATCGTCTGCGAAAAGCATACACCAAGGAATATCATCTTGAATATGTCCTGTTAACTCATCCATTACCAACGCAAAAAGGTAAGGACTTAAGGATGAGCCTTGATGTAATCCTACAGTTATGGGAAAGCTTTCGGTTTGTCCTTCATGAGTTCTTACGGCAATCTTTGCTCCTTCATACATATCCTTTATAGCTTGGATATATGCTACTCGTACTCCTTTCTTCTCTAAAATCCTCCAAAGAATGTCTCTTGGAACCCTATCATACGCTTTTTCCAAATCTATAAAGACCATGTGTAAATCCTTTTTCCCATCTCTATATCTTTCCATCAATCTTCGTAAGAGATAGATTGCCTCCATGGTTGAGCGCCCTGGCATGAACCCGAATTGGTTGTCCGAAACCCGTGTCTCTTGCCTCAATCTATGCTCAATGACTCTCTCCCAGAGCTTCATTGTATGACTCATTAGCTTAATACCCCTATAGTTCATGCAATTTTGTACGTCGCCCTTATTCTTGTAGATAGGCACCAAAGTGCTCGTTCGCCACTCATTTGGCATCTTCTTCGTTTTCAAAATCCTATTGAAAAGGTCAGTGAGCCATGTTATACCTGTCTCTCCCAAAAGTTTCCACACTTCGATTGGTATATCGTCTGGGCCTATTGCTTTTTTATGTTTCATCTTCTTCAAAGCTACAACCACTTCTTCCTTCCGGATTCGACGATAAAAAGAGTAGTTTCTACACTCTTCTGAGTTACTCAACTCCCCTAAAGAAGCACTCATTTCATGTCCTTCATTGAAAAGATTATGAAAATAACCTCTCCATCTGTCTTTAACCGCGTTCTCTGTAGCAAGAACCTTTCCATCCTCATCCTTGATGCACCTCACTTGGTTTAGGTCTCTTGTCTTCTTTTCCCTTGCTCTAGATAGTTTATAGATATCCAACTCTCCTTCTTTGGTATCTAGTCGTTTATACATATCGTCGTAAGCCGCTAACTTAGCTTCTCTGACAGCTTTCTTCGCCTCTTGCTTCGCTTTTCTATACCTTTCACCATTTTCATCGGTCCTCTCCTTGTATAAGGCTTTACAACATTCCTTCTTAGCCTTCACCTTCGTTTGTACCTCCTCATTCCACCACCAAGATTCCTTTTGGTGTGGGGCAAAGCCCTTGGACTCTCCTAATACCTCTTTTGCTACTTTTCGGATACAACTAGCCATGGAATCCCACATTTGGCTAGCTTCCCCCTCTCTATCCCACACACATTGGGTGATTACCTTCTCTTTGAAAATGGCTTGTTTTTCTTCTTTTAGATTCCACCATCTAGTCCTTGGGCACTTCCAAGTCTTGTTCTTTTGTCTTACTCTTTTGATATGTACATCCATCACCAACAAGCGATGTTGATTAGCCACGCTCTCTCCTGGTATAACTTTGCAATCCTTACAAGTTATACGATCCCCTTTCCTCATTAGAAGAAAATCTATTTGTGTTTTTGACGACCCACTCTTGTAGGTGATCACATGTTCTTCTCTCTTCTTAAAGAAGGTGTTGGCTAAGAAGAGATCATATGCCATTGCAAAATCCAAGATAGCTTCCCCATCCTCGTTTCTCTCCCCAAAACCATGGCCACCATGAAAACCTCCATAGTTGCCTGTCTCCCTGCCCACGTGTCCATTTAAATCTCCTCCTATAAATAACTTCTCCGTCTGAGCAATTCCTTGCACCAAGTCTCCAAGATCTTCCCAAAATTTCTCCTTCGAACTCGTATCCAACCCTACTTGAGGTGCGTACGCACTAATCACATTGATAAGTTCTTGTCCTATTACAATCTTGATTGCCATGATTCTATCTCCTACCCTCTTGACATCTACAACATCTTGTACCAAGGTCTTGTCCACGATGATGCCAACACCGTTTCTCGTTCTATTTGTGCCCGAATACCAAAGTTTAAACCCTGAGTTTTCTAGATCCTTTGCCTTACTACCAACCCACTTAGTTTCTTGTAGGCACATAATATTTATCCTTCTCCTCACCATAACTTCCACTACTTCCATAGATTTTCCCGTTAAGGTTCCTATATTCCACGTTCCTAAACGCATTTTGCTCTCTTGAACTCTACCCTTCTGCCCTAGCTTCTTCACCTTCCCCCGTCTAATAGGATCAAAGTACTTCTTTTGTGTGTCCCGGGTAAAGTTGATAGGAGCATATGCTCCCAAACAACTTTGAGTGGAGTCGTTCGAAAAGAAGTTTCTATGGCCCCCTTGCTCATTTAACACTGCATCCGGATGCCGATGGAGATACAGCGACCCTTGCTCACTTATCACTGTGCTCGGGCCACACAGCGCGCCACTTACGGGTGACGCCCTAGCTTTAGCGCAATTTTGTTCTGGATTCATTTTCATAAGGATTCGACGTGATCATGGAGTGCCGGCTGTCGACTACCTGACGCCCTCCCCCTCCTCCTTTATCCGGGCTTGGGACCGGCCATGTAAGACATAGGCGGAGTTCAAATACATAAAGAACAAAGAAAGAATACATAATGTACTACAGAAACCTTTTTGTTTTTCTGTAAAGCACCTGTGACAGCACGAGAATACTTGTTTTTTCTTTGATCGATCGGGCTGCGGCCGCCGGGGGGGGGGGGGGGGGGGGGGCTTAAACTTTTAATCTCTGTCAATTTTGGGAAGACAAGTATCACTACATTAAGAACTAAGTTGGTACAACATTACTTGAGTGTATTAATGTATTTCTGAGTCTCTGATATATTGGGAAATTTCAATCTGTAATGTATTTGGAGGAATAATGTTTGTAGGATGGGGGTTAGTTTGGGAGCAATAGGAGAGTTACATGGGTTTGAACTTTATGGAAAGTGATTGCAAGACAGCAGAGAATTTTCGCTAGGTGGCAATTGCGATGTAGGATTAAAGTAGCTGTACAACAGTTGCATTAGTTTATTCTATTTATTTATTTTCGTAATATTGATTATGGGTCTTGATTCATAGATCTTGAATTTTGCTTCCGAAAAGACATTTTATAAAAGACGGACATGTGGAATGTATGTAATGATGTTTAAAACTGTGATACTTTCGGTTTTACAATAAAGGTTAATTTGGTTATTTGAAAAGACCGTAAAAGTAAGGATGTTATAACACACTTTATGGAATTAAATTTGGCCAAACAATCAACTGAGGACACTCGTAAGAAAAATATGCTACATATCAGGGACCTTAGGCTAACTAAAAATATCTAAGTATTTATTAAAAAAAAGTCTTAAAAACTTATTTTACTCTTTTCCAATAATATATGCATTCTGTTAAGAAAAGTTCTGGCTTGATTTGGTTTCTTTGCAGACTACCTGGTGACAAAATGTGGTGTGCTTATGATGTCTCTTTTTGTGTTCTTTACAACCACCATGTCTGTGTCGTTCACATTGAGAGAGACACAGACTCGCATGCTGAAGTTCACAGGTTTGTGTTACTTTGTGTATTCTGGATAAAGCAAAATGCTGATGCTAGCTCCATTCACAATACTTGCCTCCATTAATGTTTTCTTCCGTCCCCTCCTTGAGACAATGAAATAATGTATGTTATGAAACTCTTAATTGTATTTTGACGTTAAACCCAGAAATAGCATTTATTCACGTGTTACTATCAAATTTAAGGTTTTGTTCATCGAAAACATCATCCATTTTGTTTCCCTGCTTTGATGAGTATCATTTTGTTTCCCAGTGTGTCATACATCCTCCTTATCCTGCCTCTATATTTTGGTGCTTACTTTTGTCAAATTATTGCAGTGCAGCTTCAACACCACGCTCGTCATCAGCTTCCAACTTTCCAGTTAATTTTTGTGCATGTAATTGAATCACTTGTCTTTGTGCCGGTAAGTGTACATCTTTTTTGTTCACTATCAACACAATATGTACCCAGTCGATGAGTTTTTTGGATTTTATTTATTCATTTACTTATTTTTACCTGCAAATGCCATGCGAAACTATTTTTGGTTTTGCAGATAATGATCGGTATATTATTTTTTCTGTTCGAGTTTTATGATGATCAACTGTTGGCTTTTATGGTCCTCATACTTGTCTGGTTGAGTGAACTTTTCACGCTGATCAGGTTTCGCTCTCTCCCTTTTAAATAGTGGCATGAAAATTATTGGGTGCCCATGCCTGTACACATAATGAGTACGTTTCAATTCAAAAGTCATTCACTCTGAGACTCTCATTCCTTTCCACAGGTCATGTGATGGGGAATCGTGCTGTCATTAATCAATGCATGAGTTCATATTTTCATTAGACCTTATGTTAGTCGTAAGATATATCAAATATGGGGTCTAGACAATGTGATGATTGCTCAACTTGTTGCTCTTTCGAATCTGGTGTGTGGGCCTATTTTAGGTTGGTAGTTCTAGGCTTAATATGGATAAAATATTACCTGAAAGTTAGTGCTAAACAATTTTGAGGCGGGGTTAGGTTGTAATTGGCACTCTTTTGATCTCTGTAGTAAATTTCCTTGATCAAGGGCTTTGATGTTGTGAGTCAGCTGATTAAATTGGCTTAAGATATGATGTTAGAAAAGGATTATATAATGGCACCTCTTCGAGGCTAATTTTCCCTCCTGTGTGCACACCCTACTTTCGCCAAATTTCTAATTTGTGCCATGCTCTTTTCATTTGATTGCCCTTCTTGCAGTGTCCGGACGCCCATTTCTATGAAGTTCTTTCCCCGCTTCTTTTTGATCTACTTTCTGGTTTTCCACATCTATTTCTTTTCCTATGCTTATGGTACGTATTACTTCTTATTTTACTAGTAGATGGAAACTATTTTTCATTTTCTAGATAAAATCCTGCTTTCAAACTGTTTGCAGGTTTTTCTTATTTGGCTCTTTCTACGGCTGCCGCTTTTATGCTGCATCTCATTCTATACTTCTGGAACCGTTTTGAGGTAATCCTTATTGTGTAGAATTTTCCCTTTTTGGGCCTGGCTTATTGTATAAAAAGGTCGTACCCAGTGCACAAGGCTCCCGCTTTACGCAGGGTCTGGGAGAGGTGAATGTCGGCTAGCCTTACCCCCATTTATGGAGAGGCTGCTCCTGGCTTATTGTATAGATGAAAATATTTTTTGAATGACAATGGTAGCCTCAGTTGGCTTTGCAAGTGTAGTCTCAGTTGGTTCCCTTTGCTTGCACTGCTTGTTTGAGCAGATGAATACTGAAGTTCCTAGATTCAGATGGTAGATGTGCACGCGTGTGTGTGCTACATTTCACTGGTGTTAAAATATTTGTGTTTAAATTCTTGTTATTCATTGGAAAAGATACCGGAAGAACTTTTACCAGAATAAATCATTTATGGAAAATTTGAGTGTGGTCTATATTGTTGAGATCTGTAATAGCCTTAATTAGTCGAAGTTTAATCTGTTATTATCTCGGTGCACTGCCTGCAGGTACCAACTCTACAGAGGTTTATCCAAAATCGGCGATTTCAGCTCCAGCAAAACCCAGATTTCCACATTACCTCCTCAACGTTCCTTGCCTCAACTGTACAGATCACAAGATTGAACACAAGAAATCCCGGCCTTGTTAATTCTGACTTAGCACCTGGACCCGGGCTGAGATCTGGATCCAATCCAGTGGTGCCATCGAATGCAGCAGAAGTTCCCGGGCTTCAAGAACAGTCAGGTAATGACAACCTAGACAGGGTAGGAAACCCTCAGGTTCCAGGCCAAGCTGACCTGAATCAAGCAGAGAATGGTCCCAACCCCGGCGGTATGAATTCATTCAGTTCGCTTTTGTTATGGATCTTGGGAGGGGCGTCCTCTGAAGGCGGCCTCAATTCCCTTATTTCTATGTTCAGAGATGTGAGAGAGCAGGGACAAGTTTATGCGGAAGCGGAACCCCCTAGGCAAGAAAATCAAGATGTACAAAGATAGGACCGGAACATTGCATGTATGGAGGAAGGCGATCTCAGTTTGCCTTCCTTTTGTTGTTGTAGATCTTCATGGTGAAGTAGGATAGCAAACTTTATGCTGGATTGTATAGATATGATATATGTGACGTCCTTTTGGTTAATCTAAAGAATACAATCGAAAGCAAGAATCGGATTTGGAGATGTTCGATTTTTCTGAACCGTATCTCCGTCAGCAAAGTGATTTTTCTTAATCTTTTCAAGCTGCAGACCGAGGGCGAGCCTTCGAAAATGTTGCTCTTTTGTGATGGAAAGGTCACAGGTTTAAGTCGTGGGCGCATCCTCTTTGCAAAACAAGGGTACATATGTGTACAATAGATGTTTCTCTTTACCCTTGCAATGCGAGGAGCTTTGTTGGTTTGGGTTCGCTTTTTTCAAGCTGCAGACCCATGTTGAATCAATTCCTAATTACTAGTGTTCTACTAATCAAGATATTATGAGAAAAACCATAATATTTTCAATGGTGTCTAGGGTTTAGGGTTTTGAAATTTTTTTGGATGGTTCAAGATCATCATTAACACCAATATCTTGATTAGTAGAACACCAATAAATCATAATAGGGGAGTGCTAGCAACCTTCTTATTTCAACTTTCTCGCTTCTACTCATCTAATGTGATTCCACTTGAACCCATAAGAGAGGCTGGGAGTCTCCATAGCAATCCTCGTTAGCTAATTACACGCACTAAACTTGTAGCTTCGAAAATGCAAACTCAAAACAAAGAAATACTAGCAACCTTTGCATTTGGACCTTTTTCACTTTAATAAATGACACATACCATCTTTTACATACAAAAAAAGACATTTAATGACACATGTCATTTGTTAAAGTAAAATTGTCCAAATGCAAAAGTTGCTAGCACTCCCCTTTTAAATATAGGGACACTCACTTATGCTCATACAAATAGGAATATTGATAGATAAAATGAGTTTAAATTAAGAGCACTCAAGTATTAACTAGTTAGTAACTTAATATAAAGTTAACCACGCATTTGGCTCGTAACTACAATATTTTTCCATAATCTAACTCACTCACTTTGTAGATCTTCATTCAAAGATAATTCTTACAAAAATCCACCCAAATCGAAAATTATTTAGCCATTTGATTATTGTCATGATCATTTCTTTGTTTTCCAACGACTTTGTTCTTGTCTATTTTTTCTATCACATTTAGCTACTGAAATGACTTTCAATTGGGATGAATTTTTCTAAGGATAATTTTTTGAATAAAGATTTATAAAATGAATGGTTTAAATTATGAAAAAATATTGTAGATTCTACCCAAACGCATAATAAGCGTCGTATTAAGTTACTAACGAGTTATCGCTTGAGCGCTTCTAGAATTTAAATGTATAAAATGGTTTCAAATACGTTACATGAATCAAATGAGTTAGCTGTCTGTCACTATTATAGTATCACAAAGTCTAGTAATATCTCTTATTTGTGAATAAAAAATGTTGGTTTCAACTCTCATAAATTACGAGTTGAATATAAATTACGGCTTAAGCTTGTTGGTTTGTATTAGGTTGGAGATTTTCTGAGCCATTAAATTCCAATCCACGACCCAAACCCGACACGATACAACCCATTTCCAATTTACCAAACCCGTGTCACTTGCTCCCTCGCTCACACCGTCTTGTACCGCCCTCTCTTCCTTTCGTTGCCGCCGTCAGTGGTTGTCCCTCTCAGCCTCTCTCCAGCGGCTCTTCCTCCTTCAAATTCTACTCACCGCAAAAAAGACAAGGGCACTCGGTCTTGGCATACAAGGACAAGAGGGCTTGCTTTTGCTGAAAATATTCACAGAGAGTCGAAAGGATATTTTCAGGTATTTTTGTTGGTTCTATCTTTCAGTACTACATTGCATATACATATAGTTTGATGGGTTTTAATTAATTTGCTGAATGAATGAATGAAATGATTCATTGGGCATGAAAATTTGTATGAAATGATTGATGGGTTTTGGAATTGTTGATGGGATAAGTCCTGGGTTTATGGGTTTAGGGTTTATATGTTGTCAATTTTTGGTGTATTTTGATTTTGTATACATTGGTGTTGATGGTGGGAACTGGAAGACCCATTTCTCTAGTCCAGCTGAGGCGCTGAGACGATGACGGAGTTGCAGAGAGGACGAGTTCTCACTCCTCTCTTCCTCTTCGACTTTGATATCGTGACAAGGGTCTTCCTTTTTTCATTATCATCACCCATTCCACTTCCAAATTTTTTTGAATTGTCATATTTTCAGGTATTGTGTTGAATTTGGGGCTTTTGTTTAGGGTTTACGAATTGTGATTTAATATGTTGTGAAATTAGAATTGGGAGTTCATGTTGTGGCTTTGGAGTCCAAACTTCTTCTTGGAAAGGTATTAGTAACACTGTTAAAAACTAGGACTTTTCGTTAGAAAAAGAAAAGGCTGTGATCTGTTATTTAGGTGTTTTAACTGTCTCTTTGCTGGTGGGAATTGTTCAGCTGGTGGAGAAAGTGTAAAATGGGGTTTTCTTATTCTGTTCTGCATTTGACAGGCTCTTTTCTGGCGTTGGTTTTCAGTGGGAATAGTTGTACAAGCACAACTGACTAACTGACTAACTGAGCAAAATGTGGAAGCGAGTGGTACAAGCACCTTCAGCTCAGCTCCAAACCCTAGCCTCTCAGAGATCCTCATGTCTCAAACACAGCTTTCGACTCCTCATCTTCTCACCATCGTCCTCTTCAATGACACTGTTTCAGCGATACCCTGCTCTTTCCTCCACCCACGCCACCTTTACTTACTGTTCCAGTGCGTCTGCATTTATGGGTCATGAGCATGAGGAATTTGAGGCTGAGCATCAGGTTAGCAACGTAACCGCATTGTTATTTCTTTTTTTCTTTTTTTTTGCAGTTTTAAAATATAAAATTTGCTTAATTGTGGGCTACATAGTGATTTTGTTTCGATTAATGTTTCTACAGAGTAGGATCAATACATCCAAACAGAGTAGAATGGATAATGGGTATTATAGTCAAAATAGTGGGCAGTTGCAACAGAAACTAAATGGGGCATGTGCTGATGGTTCACGGGATCCCCAGGATGGTCAAAGTAACAATGGGATTTTCTGGAGAAGCACAGGCAACGAATTTATGAATGGCCCAGTTCAACAAAATGGAAATTTTAGAGGGTATTATGTTCATGAAAATAGAGGGTTGCAAAAACCCCCAAACCTGCATGGGAAACATTTAGGAAATGGAAATATACAGAATCCATATGTGTCTCAGAAGGAGCCATCCATAGAAGTCAGACAGAACCCCGATGATTTTAATTCACAAGTAAATTCAGGATCGCAGGGAAACCATAATCAGAATTCTATGCAAAGTTATGCACAGTATCGGCAAAATACCAATGGTTACTCTGAAATGCATCAGCCGAACCCTAATTATGGACAACTTCAACAGAATTCTAGTTATGGAAACGGGCAATACCAGCAACACCCTAGTTATGGGCAATACCAGCAAAACCCTAGTTATGGACAATATCAGACAAATTCAGGTGCTTTTCAAAATACGATGGTGGATTCTCACATAGGAAGTGAGTCAAAATCTGAAGCACAATTAATTGAGGCTTCGGAAGATAGCCCGGCTAGTTCCAATCTTGAAGAGTTGGATCGTTTTTGCAAGGAGGGGAAAGTTAAGGAGGCTGTGGAGATCTTGGGACTGCTAGAGAAGCAGCACGTTCATGTAGATTTGCATCACTTTTTACAGTTGATGCAAGCATGCAGTGAGGCCAAGGCTCTAGAAGAAGCAAAAGTTGTTCATGACAACATTACAAGATTATTGCCTCCTTTGAATGTGAGTACGTACAACAAAATCTTGGAGATGTATTCTAAATGTGGTTCTATGGACAACGCATTTTTGGTTTTCAACAAGATGCCAAACCGGAATTTGACATCATGGGACATTATGATAACATGGTTTGCTAAGAATGGTCTTGGGGAAGATGCCATTGATCTATTTACCCAATTCAAGAAAGCAGGCTTGAAACCTGATGGCCAATTGTTTATTGGGGTCTTATACGCTTGTAGCGTCGTGGGAGATATTAATGAGGGATTGCTGCATTTTGAATCAATGAGCAAAGATTATGGTATTGTCCCAAATATGGATCATTATGTGAGTGTAGTAGATATGCTAGGAAGTACGGGCTATCTGGATGAAGCTTTGGAATTCATTGAAAAGATGCCATTGGAACCTAATGTCGATGTTTGGAAAACCTTGATGAATCACTGTAGAGTTCATGGGCAGTTGGAGCTTGGGGACAGGTGTGCAGAGCTTATTGAGCAGCTAGATCCCTCCTGCTTAGTTGAGCAATCAAAGGCTGGCCTTATTCCTGTAAAAGAATCTGACCTGGTAAAGGAGCAAGAGAAGAAAAAAGTAGCAGCACAAAATCTTTTAGAAGTGAGGAGCCGAGTCCATGAATATCGAGCAGGTGATAAATCACATCCTGAGAACGATGAAATTTATGCTCAACTCAGGGGTTTAAGGGAACAGATGAAGGAGGCTGGCTACATTCCGGAGACTAGATTTGTGTTACATGACATAGATCAGGAAGGCAAGGAAGATGCTTTGCTTGCCCATAGTGAGAGACTTGCTCTTGCTCATGGCCTCATCAGCAGCTCAGCTCGTTCAACTATTAGGGTTATCAAGAATCTTCGTGTTTGTGGCGATTGCCATAACGCACTGAAGATCATTTCGAAAATTGTAGGCAGAGAACTCATCATGCGAGATGCTAAGAGGTTCCACCATTTCAAAGACGGATTGTGTTCTTGCCGAGATTATTGGTGAACATACGAAACTCGAATTATTCTTTTGTCTCAGGTATTATTACAAACTCTGTTTTGATTACTCGAAATGCCGGCATGTTATATGATATAATGCTTTGAAAAGTAATTTTGAGACGGACCTTAATTCAACTGATCAAACTGCTAACCTGCGTAAGCCAATCGCAAAGAGCACCTCATTCTTTCATGTCCAATATTTAGCTGTAGCGTCTGTCGAGAAATCGGCCTCTGTAAATGTAAACCGCTTCCTGCGTAAGATAAAAGTTTTTTCTATCCCGTACATAGAACCTAACACGACCCAAAAGATAAGGTACAAAAAGCAGTGTTTTAAAAAACGCCGCTTAATTATTGGTGTTTTAACTCATCAAAATGTACAGTCATGGTCATTTTCGTCAACTCCGTTAGAATTTTCGTCAAAATGAGTCACGTGCTGAATTAAGAGGCAAATATGGCAAACCAAACCAAATGAGAAAATTGTTGCAATGGGAATGACCCTTCAGCTTTACTCCAATTAGAGTAAAGGTCACTTAACTCATCAAAATGTGCAGCTTTGATCATTTTCATCAACTTTGTTGGAATTACCATCAAAATGAATCATGTGCTTAAGCGGATCACGGTTGTGGAGTATATTATCAGTTTGTACATGGAGCCTTCCACCATGGCTACTTGTTCTCCTTGGCACGCACGAGGTTGCCGAAAGAGAATTGGCGGAAGTGGAAGGAGGGAAGATGTTGTCGATGGGGACGGGAAAGGCTTTTTGGATGTGTTGGGTCGGGGGAAGCGTGTTATGGCTATTGGGGTATATTTAATTTTTCATGTTTGCCTATTAATTAGTGTCACGTGTATGACATACTGTTCTAAAAATCTCCGCCTAGCGCCGTCTAGGCCCCACCTAGGCGTTAAGCAGTTGGCCACCGTCCCGATTAATGCTTTGGCGTTTGAAAATTTAGAAATAGCGTCTAGACCCGTTGAGGCACCCGCCTAAACTGCCTAGCCCTCCCAGACCTGCCTAGCCACCCACCTAGGTTATGACCAAGGAAGAAAATATCGGTAATATCAGAAATATCGATAGTCCGAAAACACGGAAATATCGATGGAAATATCGGGATAATATCGATATCAATAAAAATTACATGGAAACCACGGAAATTGTAAGAAAAACTTGGAAATTTTTATTGAAACTTTACAGGATGTTTATTTAGTCAATTATCTATTAGTTTATTACAAAAAATTGGAAGAAAATGCATTGCATGATGGATTTAACATTATCAAGTTGATTATATAGCGAGCTGACAAACATTGTAAGTGTAGAAAATATGTAGAAATTAATGAAAGAAGTCTAAACACACCATAATCATTTATATATAATGAATTAGTACAATATTTTACACTTTATACATTGCATGGTAAGATACATGAGTGACTTAGTACCACATAGAGTTCCTATGAGGTTCAAAATTTTCACTATCTTCATCATCTCTATGTGTAGAGTGAGTGTATTTTGAAGAGTAGTTAGCAACCATGGCAATGGTTTTCAAAAACCAAAACCCAAAAGTCAATAGGAAACCAAATACTTCGGTATTTTTCGGGATTACCAAACAAATGGGATTTGGAAACCAATCCCATATCGAAAATTTCGGTATTTTTCGGGATGGGATTCCCTAACTTCAGGATGGGTTGGTTTGGGATTTTTCGGTTTGGGTTTGGGACTTTTTCGGTTTGGTTTGGGATTTTCCGGAATTTTTTCCAGCCCTATCATGTAAGTGACCAAATAAAAAATAGAAAAATTAAAGACCACATGCCATTGACTAGGTAATTAATTGACACAATTTAAAATATAATACCACAAAAAATTTGGAATATGTGCAAATTTGTTTCTTGTAAAAAGAATTCAAAACAAAAGCATATATATAAATATTGTACCATATCATCACAATAACATAAGTGGTATAGTGGTTAAGGCGTTAAAAAGTTAAGTGGGAGGGGTTTGAACCCCTCTATGCTCAAAATTGAGACTTTTCAAAATTTTCAGGAATTTTGGACTAATATCGCGATATTATAGCTAATCAATAATATCGCGATATTTTGACGAAAACTCATTGGATACTCATTAAAATATCGGTAACTCAAAAAAACGAAAATATCGCCGATATTTCGGATATTTTCTTCCATGGTTATGACTCACTTTATATGCATGAAATTGTAAGGGATTTGTTGAATACTTAAATGAATACACATTATATACATGTTACCATGTTTTCATTATATTCCAATACTTCTTAATATATATATATATATATATTCTATTTTGTAGTTTATAAGAGCAAGTCCACCGGAGTGGACTTTGCCCCGCACTCAGTTCAAATAGCAGGCCAGCACCCTGTCCATGTCCTCCAGCCCGCGCAACAGCCTGGTACCCATCCCATGCTGGTCTCTGGGCCAGCACAAAACAGGCTGACCAAGAAGCCAGCCAAGAAGCCGGCCCATTTGTTGGCGCATGGCCATGTGGCCGATACTGGACTCTTGGATTTGAATATTTTTCAAATCCAACGATCCAGATTAATTAACTACATTAAAATTAATTAAAACATATAAAAAATACAGAATTTTTTTTTTAAAATTCAGTAAATTTTTTAAAAAGTTATTTTTTTTCTATAAATACCTAACCCTCATCTTCCACCTTACACCACATTTATTTAGCGTGTTTTTTTTTTAGTTTATTTGATGAGTATGTAATTTTATTTTAGTGTGTATTTTTTTTATGTTTATTTGAAATTTTATCCGAAATTGGTTAAAAATCTTATTCGAAATAAACTTTAAAAAAAACACACCAAATAAATGCGCTGAGTGCCAACGCATTTTTTTAGGTGTGGAGACGCCTTGGCCTATTACTGTTCACTCTAGTATATTACTGTTCACTTGAGTGGATAAATACGCTGGGTACTGACGCAAAGTCCTTAGGGTGGACTTGCTCTAATGAAATTATATATATTTTAAATATAAACAGACACTTATTTACACAAAATACAATAAATTTACTTAAATCCGCCTAGACGCTAGGCCCCAGCTCGCGCACCCGACTAGCGCCTAGCGTTTTTTAGAACCTTGGTATGACACATGACTTATTTTGATAAAAGACGAAGTTAACAAAAATAATCATTTCTGCACGTTTTGACACATGATTTATTTTGATAAAAGTTTTGACGAAATTAACAAAAATGACAATTTTTGCACGTTTTGACGAGTTAAAGGATTAATGATTACGAATTTTTAGTTAAACGATCATTGCTCTGATTAAATTAAAAAATTAAGGAACCATTACTACAATTTTTTCATTTTCTTTAGTCAAATCCATACCAAACATTATGTTAGGATTCTAAGCCGTTGGATTGATCTAAATGTTTGATATGCATTGGGCACAGGCACTCGCTCAGGTGAGCTGCTCTGTCCATCTTTTCTTCTTCCTCTTTTTTCTTTCTCTCTGAATTGACGACACCACGATGTGGAGGAACTCGAAGAGATTATCTTCTAAGTTCCGGATATCCAACAACCCACTCTACCTCCTATCCTCCGCCTCCTCATCCGCCAAACACGGCGGCGTTCGACCTCTGCTGCTCTCTCACTCCCTCTCCCAATCCCACCCCTACTCCCCTTCCCCTTCGCCTTCAGATTCTCTCAAGCTCGGGCTTCACCAATCCGATGGAGTCGGAGCGCTTTCGGCAGCGGCTGATCTCCCGTCGTTGGCTTCCAGGTCCTCGCACTTGGCCCGCCACTATGGGCAGTGCTATTGGGAGCTCTCCAAAGCTCGCCTCAGGTACTCATTACCTCCTTTTCTTCATTCCATTTTTCATTGAATTTTTTAAAATTAAATTATTTTTCATCTTGGAATAATTAAATCATTGTATTATCTGATATTTTTTGATAATTTCTGTGATAATGTTTTATGTGCGCGATTATTTGATACGTTTAATCTCAGGTTGATTCACACAGTTGTACCGCTCTTAAACGTTTGATTTTCTATTGGAGAGCAAGATTTAATTTCAATATATCAATAAGATAATATCTGTGGACAAGTTGTCATTCTTAAACAAACCGGATTGCAGAAACAATAATATGTTTTCTTTCAAAGACTAGGACCTTAATCCGAAATTAGGTTATCGAAAATATCTCCTCTCCAGTCGGCGTGAATATGACCCAAAAGTGAGGAGAAAAAAAAAATCAGGACTCAGTTTAATTGCTCTGTTAGAAAAGATGTTTCGATGTTTTGCTTCAACATGTAAAAGCAGTATCGGCCCTATCGGGTGTATTTTCTTTCATGCATTAAACATGTACATTTTATGTTCATAGCGGATTCTCTTCTATCTGCGGATTATTCATTGAAACTTAGTTAAAGATTTTTTTTCTTATGAGTTGTTCACTTTCACAGCATGTTAGTCGTTGCAACTTCTGGAACTGGGTTTATTCTTGGGAGTGGCCATGCGATTGATTTTGCTGGACTTTGTTGCACATGTGCTGGTACCATGATGGTTGCAGCATCTGCTAATTCCTTAAATCAGGTTTGCTGTTCAATAACAGATTTTTCTTTCTACACACACACAATATAAGGAAGTGGAGCTAACTGGCGGGTCAGTATGCAAAGAGAGGTCTCCCTTTAACAGGATAGATACACATACACACACGGAACATTTTTTTTTTTGTCCATTAAAGTTGGATCTAAGATACAAGCAAGAATGAAGCTTAGCACGGAATCAGACTTTATAGGGACCAATAGGAAAATTATGAACAAAATTGTTTGTACCATACTTGACCAATCCCGAAACTACTGAGCACCGGTCAACGTTATACCGTCAAGGACCCAGAAGAGCTTCCCTTCAACCAGGAGGCCAATCACAATGCGACACGTGTCGACATCAGAAGTCAATCACAGCGCGACACGTGTCAACATCATAAGCCAATCACAACACGACACGTGTCAATGTTAGAACAAAACTAGAAACTCTCTTCTATAAATAGGGATCATTCTCCCACAATAATCTCTAATGTCTAATGAAAATTATGAACAAAATATTTAATGATAATTAGGATTGTTTCAAGATTAATGGTTTTCGAAAGTTTTGTATTATTTTATTTTGATGGTGCAGTATCTAATTTTTCGTTGTTTAGGGCCCATTTGATCATTTTTGAGTAGTTAATGGCTCACTATTTGCGGTACCTGTAGTTTTGTAGATCAACAATTTGATCAGGTAAGGTGTTAAATCATTGAAATTATTTGGTTTTAGTTGTTTGAGAAGCAAAATGATGCCAAAATGAACAGAACGAAGAACAGACCACTACCTTCAGGACGCATTACGATCCCTCATGCAGTCACCTGGGCGTCTGCTGCTGGTTTAGCTGGTGGTTTAGCTGGCACTGCTTTGTTAGCAAGCAAGGTGCCCAAATGAATTTACACTTTCTTCTATAATTGTTATATGACATTAAATTTTGATTTCCATCACCTCAAATGTTTGATTGTTTGGGGACTAATGTTGCAACTCTTATGACAAGGTTGTTGCAGGCTAATATGTTGGCAGCTGGTCTTGGAGCTTCCAATCTAATACTTTATGCGTTTGTCTACACTCCATTGAAGCAGATTCACCCAGTGAACACATGGGTTGGTGCTGTTGTTGGTGCTATCCCTCCACTTCTAGGGTAATTTGTTCCGTAATTTTCATTGAGCTACATGCTATTTTCATTGGACCTATTGGAGTTACTTTATTTATTGCTTTGGCTGTTGAACAATTATTCTTTCAATTGACTCATAGTAGCTTAAATGTTAGTTGTTGCAATATATTTTGGCAGCCCAAAACTGCTCTGGGTTTTCTCTAATCCCCATTAAGCATTAAATAAAAATGAAGTTTGTTTTCCAGTATATATTGAAAAGTACCCATTGTTGTACTGTACCAAATATATTATACATAAAACTGCAAATTCCTCCAGTATCTTTTTCTCTCTGTCCTCCCCATGACCTCCCTCTCAGGTCTGAATTTTTTTTGTAATATCTACGAACTCTCTCTCTCTCTCTCTCTCGCGCGCGCGCGCGCTCGCTTGCTCGCTCACACACACGTGTTTGCTTGTGTGTACGCCTTGTTATGGGACCATTTTCAAGTTGATCTTGAACCGCCCCATGCAGAGGTGGTTTTCTTTGTGTCACCATCTGATCGGTATAACACTCCTGTAGCCAAGGACTGCACCACAAAGGAACCCAATTATTGTTGATCGGTTTGTGTTTGCATGTATATGAGAAGATGATTGACCATTACTTACCTCTCTCTGATATCCCGTTTTATCTGCCCCATAGACTTTTAGACATGAAGCTTCTAACCCTGCCAATCAACCTTGATCTTTGGATGTTATTATGGAGATCTGTTGGGAATCATGGTGGCTGACTTTAGCCGTAGGCGTAAAAAATAGAAACTGGGTTTTTTTATTCAGTTACTAGCAGTTTTACTATTTTCTTGTCTATAATTCAACCTTCTTTTTTCTTATTCATACAAGAATAATTCTTATTTATTCTGATTGAAAAAAAATGGGAATAGATCTAATTTTGTTTGTTATAATTCTTTGTGCTGGAAGTTCCCCTTGCAGTATTCATATACTCTATAATTTTCTCCATGTTGAAGTTCCCTTTGCAGATCTGAACTGATATTCTTGTTTGTTTCATTACGAGTCATGTCATAAATAAGTTGTTATCAAGAACTGAATTTCCTGCATTCTGGTTCATGATTTCTATTTTGGGTTTCAGTTGGGCTGCAGCTTCCGGCCAGGTTTCCCTCAATGCAATGCTACTCCCAGCTGCTCTCTACTTTTGGCAAATACCTCATTTTATGGCCCTAGCATACTTGTGCCGTAATGACTATGCCGCCGGAGGGTATGAACTTTTGGGTCTTTCACGGTCTTACTTTAATATTTATGTCATCAGTTGAAAAGATTCAACTATTACACCTGGAAATTGTTTCAGAACAGGAGTTTTATTTCCTGCCTTTGCTTTCATGGGCCTTGTATCTGTTCATGGAAAGAATTAATCAATATCCAATTATGCTCTATGAGTTCAAGGCAGAAAGAATTATAGTTGACAGATTTTATACTTTTGAGAATGAATGTTGTGAGCAGCCTGTTTTGTTATCAATTTAATTCTCCTTTTAAATGATTAGCATGAGATTTTAGGAATTTGCTGTCAAGCTGATTGTAGGTGGGATCTTTGTATGTTGATGGTGGTCCACAGATTATTGATGCAGTTCACTTGGCTCCTTCGTGTCTAATCCTTTTTCGTTTGTTGCATTTTCAGATTTAGGATGTTCTCCCTTGCTGATGCTTCTGGTCAGAGAACAGCCTCGGTAGCTTTAAGGAATTGCATATACATGATCCCTTTGGGGTTCTTGGCCTATGACTGTAAGTCCAAGACTCACAAACCATCTTTCTTTTTCTAATCGTGTTTCTATTTGTATTTTTGTATTCCTGTTGGTGGTTGTCTTCTTGTAATGCTCTTTGGGCCTTTTTCTTTTTGTTCTCGTTTTTCAACCAATGTTCAACCAATCCTATTTCTTATTGAAAGAAGGTTTTCGGTCATATAGGTGCCAGCATTGGTCTTCTTTAAATTGAAAATAAGTGATTTAGACTTACATTTACCATTGGGAAAAAACACAAGAAATGTCTCTCTTGTCTTTTTTTCTTCCATGAAATAGATTGGTATCTGGCTATCGTGTCTGATATGGCTGTTTTCAGATTGCATTTCTGAGTCTTTTGCTATTTGCATTTTTCTAAGGCTCTTGGTGGTTTTAACAAAGCTGACGAGTTATATTGTTATTCATAGTTTTGGTTAATTTCATATGTCACTGGTCCTCTCGTACATTGACTTTAATATGTGGCTCCTTCTACCTGTTATCAAATGTATGATACTGTGCGGACAATTCTTGATCATCTTAGTATGTGATTGATTAATCGGACATGTCATTTTTGTTATCATGTAACTCTTCTTGGTAGTAGAATGACCAACATATTCCATGCTTGAGATGCAACCTTTGGCCTTTGATCACCAAGCAGGGAATAATTAATGTTGGGGATTACATCTCATTCCGCCCGTTTCTTCTGTCTGCAGGGGGTATGACGTCTGGATGGTTTTGTCTTGAATCTACTCTTCTTACTCTCGCGATAGCTGCAACATCATTTTCGTTCTACCGAGACCGTACTACACATAAAGCAAGGAAGATGTTTCATGCCAGCCTTCTTTACCTTCCTGTATTTATGTCGGGGATTATGTTCCACCGCATCGTTGATAATCAACAAAGCCTTTCTGAAGAGAATTTAGAGAGTAGTGTTGAGCTTTCATTGTCCTCACAAGACGGCAATGTCAAACGGAAGAGTAGGTTGAGGAATACCTCAGATGGCTCACAAGTTCGCCCACCGTATCATACGCCTCTATTGCACCGTTTCCGTTCCTCCCAGTTCCTTCGTATGCCGATCCAAGGTATGTTTCTGGGTCCCTTGTTTTGTACAATGAAACGTCGAAAGCTGCCCAATAAAGTATTTTTGTTCAAAGAGCAATGTCTTTCCCCAAGCAAACGTCTCCCGGAAGGGTCGAAAGCCTGTATTCTTTTGCAAATTGCAAGTTTCTGGTTGCGAATGTATTTTTTGCTTTGTAGTGTTGGAGGTTTAGGTGTTTGAGTTGGTAATGCACTGTTGATTTAAAGTATACGAACAAGGTGGCCATCTGTTCAATGATTATGGAAGAGCAGCTATTGATTTTTTGCGGAGATGATATTTATAGAGTGATTTATAATATAAACGGTTTTGATCATAAACACAAAATTCTAACTCCGCAATCTTAAGGAGCCAAGATATCTGCATCAACTGCATGATCGAGCGGTTGCTGGTTGAATCACGGGTTTGTGCACTTCTTAGATCATTTGATCGTCGTTTACTAATTAGGCGATTGCCCTACAGTTGTTTTTGTGAAGACAAGTCCAGTCGTCTTTGTGTTCTTAAGCTTGAGTACATGCGATTGCTCTACAATCGTTTTTGCGTTCACCTTCCATACCTATTTAAGTGCAAGTCCATTAGCATTTCACATATGGGATTGGAAGGTTAAGCTGACATGTCATGAATGACATATCATTTACAATAATAAATGACGTATCATTTACTCCAACCGATATGCCAAAGATGACATGAAAAAGAAGGTTAAGCTGACATGGACGAAGAGATGTTAAATTCGAAATTGCCTTCAAATTGGATTTTTTTTTTTCAAAGGTATTCCACTTGCTTTACTTTAAATGAAGTAATAAATTATATTATTTTTAAACCAACAACCCTACTTTTGTTATTTTTGTTTAAAAAAACATAAATAAAACAATAAATTTTGGCATATTGGGTGGAATGAAAATATTAACAACATGTCAAATTGTCAAATCAATCACAACAACAACAACAACAACAAAGCCTTTTCCCACTAAGTGGGGTCGGCTATATGAATCCTAGAACGCCATTGCGCTCGGTTTTGTGTCATGTCCTCCGTTAGATCCAAGTACTCTAAGTCTTTTCTTAGAGCCTCTTCCAAAGTTTTCCTAGGTCTTCCTCTACCCCTTTGGCCCTGAACCTCTGTCCCGTAGTCACATCTTCGAACCGGAGCGTCAGTCGGCCTTCTTTGCACATGTCCAAATCATCGGAGCCGATTTTCTCTCATCTTTCCTACAATTTCGACTACTCCTACTTTACCTCGGATATCCTCATTCCCAATCTTATCCTTTCTCGTGTGCCCACACATCCCACGAAGCATCCTCATCTTCGCTACACCCATTTTGTGTACGTGTTGATGCTTCACCGCCCAACATTCTGTGCCATACAACATCGCTGGCCTTATTGCCGTCCTATAAAATTTTCCCTTGAGCTTCAGTGGCCTACAACGGTCACACAACACGCCGGATGCACTCTTACACTTCATCCATCCAGCTCGTATTCTATGGTTGAGATCTCCATCTAATTCTCCGTTCTCTTGCAAGATAGATCCTAGGTAGCGAAAACGGTCGCTTTTTGTGATCTTCGCTAGATTGCTCCGGTCATTAGTGTGGATAAGTATATAAATGGATAGAGATAGGAAAGCAAACACAAGATGTACGTGGTTCACCCAGATTGGCTACGTCCACGGAATAGAAGAGTTCTCATTAATTGTGAAGGGTTTACACAAGTACATAGGTTCAAGCTCTCCTTTAGTGAGTACAAGTGAATGATTTAGTACAAATGACATTAGGAAATATTGTGGGAGAATGATCTCGTAATCACGAAACTTCTAAATATCGGAGTGTGGTGTCGTCTTGACTTGCCTTATCTGTCTCATAGGTAGATGTGGCATCTTCTCTGGAAGTACTCTTCCTCCATCCAGGGGTGGTATCTTTAACTGGTGGAGATGCACAAGGTAATGTATCAATTTCACTTGAAGCTTACTTGTAGTCTCAGGCTTGGTCAAGCGCGATACAAACCATGTAGTAGGAGTCCCCCAAGTCGCCGAGCTAGGGGGTCTGCTGAAAGAGGTAACAGACAAGGTAAGCAATCAGAGCTCCGACTGATTGTTCACCTTCTCCCCATCTTGCAGCAGAATGAAGGATAAAGAGAAGAAAAATGAGAAGAGATGATATGAGATACTTTTGCTTTTGAAGAAGTAACTTTCCACAGGCTTATTCTTGAACTGAGCTGAAGGGTTTTCTGGTTTCCTCCAGAGTATAAGGCCAACTGAAGAATTTGAGGGTCAAAACAAGTCCATCAAATCTAGAGTACGTTCCACCCTGCTGATATGGGATACTTTTGCTTTTGACAGAGTAATGGATGTATCGGCACGTGTGCTGTTACGCTTGTCTCCACATGCTTCCTTGTATCCTTCGCACTTGCCCTATCTGTTCCTCAAGCAGATGCGGAATCTTCCCTGGAAACATAAGATGTTGAAGATGAGTACTCGAGAGCAATGCCAGGTAAGTAATCAGGTAAGGGGTTCCAGGCAGTCAGTTCCTGGCTGGAAGCTTGATTCCAAGTGCTGACTGATTGCTCTCTTTCTCCTTGTCTTGCAGGTAAAAACAAGGCCAAAGGAAAAGACAGGGAAAAAGCATGATATGGGATACTCTTGCTTTTAACCCTGATGATATGAGATATTCTTGCTATAGTATAGCTTGTTTGCAGAGGTATTATCGGGGGGAAAGAAAGCTGAATATTTCGAAAGGCTTCGTTGGGAGTGCCCTATCAGATATGATGAAGGGTTGAGCATTTTTGCAGGTCTGCCTGTCCGTTGGGGATGGAGGTCGACATATATAGGAGTCTCCCTAACAACAAGTAGTAATGCTATTCCTTTACCCTGCTTGGTCATAGCACGGTAGTGGGAGCTGCCAGTTTCACATGTTTTAACTCTGTCAGAGCACTTTGAAAAAGTGGTCTGTAGTATCTGGCTCTCGAGATTCGGAGAACGATGCCTCTTCGATTTTTGAGAAAGCAATCATGCTGGGGGTCTGGCTCTCGAGATTCGGAGAGCAGTGTCTCTTCGATTTTTGAGGAAGTAATCATGTTGGGAGTCTGGCTCTCGAGATTCGGAGGGCGGTGCCTCTTCGATTTTGGAGCAAGCAATCCTGTTGGGAGTGTTATCTCGAATGTGAGTAAAGGTTGGGCATGTTTGCTAGTCTACCTTGCCACGAAGCACAAAGGTTGACACACAGGGACTTTCCAATTATCCAGCAATGGTACTGTTCCTTTACCCTCTCTTCGCTTTTGAGAAAGTAGTCATGTTGGGAGTCTGGCTCTCGAGATTCGGAGGACTGTGCCTCTTCGATTTTGGAGCAAGCAATCTTGTTGGGAGTGTTTTCTCGAAAGTGAGTAAAGGTTGGGCATGTTTGCTAGTCTACCTTGCCACGAAGCACAGAGGTTGACACACAGGAACTTTCCAATTATCCAGCAGTGGTACTGTTCCTTTACCCTTGTGGGTAATAATATGGTAGCTAGACCTTCAAAATTTATGTGTCTAAACTTTGTTAGTGCTGTTTCTTTGCTATTCTTTTACCTTTCTTGGTCAGAGCGATGTAGTGGGAGCTGCAAGCTTCACGTGCTCAACTTTGGCAGAGAACTTTGGCAAAGTTATCTGTGGTACCCATGAGCTATTGTTGCATGTGGGAAGTGGGTGATTGAACAGTAAGATTCATGTGCTTTCTACTTCACCAGAAGTCTTCGACATAATGCCCATAATTTCTGCAAAGCTGAGTGTGCGTGTGACAGGTGCTGACAAGGCTAGAAAAGTAGGTGCCTCTTCGATTTCTGAGATTGGCCCTCGTGGTCTCTGAGCAGCCCAGCTTTTGAGAAAGCGAGCGCCTCTTCGATTGATTCGGAGAACGATGCCTCATCGATTTTTGAGAAAGCAATCATGCTGGGGGTCTGGCTTTCGAAGATTCGGGGAGCAGTGTCTCTTCGATTTTTGAGAAAGTAATCACGTTGGGAGTCTGGCTCTCGAGATTCGGAGGGCGGTGCCTCTTCGATTTTGGAGCAAGCAATCTTGTTGGGAGTGTTTTCTCGAATGTGAGTAAAGGTTGGGCATGTTTGCTAGTCTACCTTGCCACGAAGCACAGAGGTTGACACACAGGGACTTTCCAATTATCCAGCAATGGTACTGTTCCTTTACCCTCTCTTCGATTTTTAAGAAAGTAGTCATGTTGGGAGTCTGGCTCTCGAGATTCGGAGGACGGTGCCTCTTCGATTTTGGAGCAAGCAATCTTATTGGGAGTGTTTTCTCGAATGTGAGTAAAGGTTGGGCATGTTTGCTAGTCTACCTTGCCACGAAGCACAGAGGTTGACACACAGGGACTTTCCAATTATCCAGCAGTGGTACTGTTCCTTTACCCTTGTGGGTAATTATATGGTAGCTAGACCTTCAAAATTTATGGGTCTAAACTTTGCTAGTGCTGTTTCTTTGCTATTCTTTTACCCTTCTTGGTCAGAGCGATGTAGTGGGAGCTGCAAGCTTCACGTGCTCAACTTTGGCAGAGAACTTTGGCAAAGTTATCTGTGGTACCCATGAGCTATTGTTGCGTGTGGGAAGTGGGTGATTGAACAGTAAGATTCATGTGTTTTCTACTTCCCCAGAAGTCTTCGACAGAATGCCCATAATTTCCGCAAAGCTGAGTGTGCGTGTGACGGGTGCTGACAAGGCTGGAAAAGTAGGTGCCTCTTCGATTTCTGAGATCGGCCCTCGTGGTCTCTGGGGAGCCCAACTTTTGAGAAAGCGAGCGCCTCTTCGATTTCTGAGATCGGCCTTCGTGGTCTTTGAGCAGCCCAACTTTTGAGAAAGCAAACGCCTCTTCGATTTCTGAGATCAACCCTCGTGATCTCTAAGCAGCCCAGCTTTTGAGAAAGCAAACGCCTCTTCGATTTCTGAGCAGGCGCCTCTTCGATTTCTGAAGCTCCGTCGAGTGCAGATTTTTATAGAGGCTGGCATTAAGTTCCAAAGCACACTTGAATCTCCACCAGTAGAAGCTTCATTCTTGCACTTCTAAGATCTTGATTTGTCCGACCTCTTCTCTCTTCAACACCTTTGAAAATGTTTGGCCCCTCCGACCGTCGTTTTGACTTGAACCTTGTTGAAGAGGCAGCCCCGCCTTCTCCAGACAACATATGGCGCCCATCCTTCGTCTCCCCTACTGGTCCACTTACCGTTGGAGATTCCGTGATGAAGAATGATATGACCGCTGCGGTGGTGGCCAGGAACCTTCTCACTCTCAAAGATAACAGACTACTTTCCAAACGGTCTGATGAGTTAGCTGTTAAGGATTCGCTGGCTCTCAGTGTTCAGTGTGCAGGTTCTGTGTCTAATATGGCCCAACGCCTATTTGCTCGAACCCGCCAAGTTGAATCCTTGGCGGCTGAAGTGATGAGTCTCAAACAGGAGATTAGAGGGCTCAAGCATGAGAATAAACAGTTGCACCGGCTCGCACATGACTATGCTACAAACATGAAGAGGAAGCTTGACCAGATGAAGGAAACTGATGGTCAGGTTTTACTTGATCATCAGAGATTTGTGGGTTTGTTCCAAAGGCATTTATTGCCTTCGTCTTCTGGGGCTGTACCGCGTAATGAAGCTCCGAATGATCAACCTCTGATGCCTCCTCCTTCTAGGGTTCTGTCCAGTACTGAGGCTCCAAATGATCCCCCTCCGGTGCCTTCTCTTTTTGGGGCTCTACCGACTGCTGAGACTTCTCCTAAGCAACCTTTGTGAAGGCTCCGTCTTGTGTGTTTATTTTGACTCATGTATATGTACATATTTGTAGCTGATCGGGGATATCAATAAATAAGCTTTCCTTCATTTCAACGTATTGTGTTAAATACACCAAAGCCTTCTTCGCTAAGTTCTTTGAATTTTCTTTTGTTGAAGCTTGTATGTTGAAGCTTTCTGAGTGGAGCATGTAGGTTGGGGTAGTGTTCCCTTAATTTCCCGAGTGAGGAAAACTTCTCGGTTGGAGACTTGGAAAATCCAAGTCACTGAGTGGGATCGGCTATATGAATCTTAGAACGCCATTGTGCTCGATCCTGTGTCATGTCCTTCGTTAGATCCAAGTACTCTAAGTCTTTTCTTAGAGTCTCTTCCCAAGTTTTCCTAGGTCTTCCTCTACCCCTTCGGCCCTGAGCCTCTGTCCCATAGTCGCATCTTCTAATCGGAGCGTCAGTAGGCCTTCTTTGCACATGTCCAAACCACCGTAACCGATTTTCTCTCATCTTTCCTTCAATTTCGGCTACTCCTACTTTACCCCGGATATCCTCATTCCTAATCTTATCCTTTCTCGTGTGCCCACACATCCAACGAAGCATCCTCATCTCCGTTACACCCATTTTGTGTACGTGTTGATGTTTCACCGCCCAACATTCTGTGCCATACAGCATCGCCGGCCTTATTGCCATCCTATAAAATTTTCCCTTGAGCTTCAATGGCATACGGCGGTCACACAACACGCCGGATGCACTCTTCCACTTCATCCATCCAGCTTGTATTCTATGGTTGAGATCTCCATCTAATTCTCCGTTCTTTTGCAAGATAGATCCTAGGTAACGAAAACGGTCGCTCTTTGGTATTTCTTGATCTCCGATCCTCACCCCTAACTCGTTTTGGCCTCCATTTGCACTGAACTTGCACTCCATATATTCTGTCTTTGATCGGCTTAGGCGAAGACCTTTAGATTCCAACACTTCTCTCCAAAGGTTAAGCTTTGCATTTACCCCTTCCTGAGTTTCATCTATCAACACTATATCGTCTGCGAAAAGCATAGACCAAGGAATATCATCTTGAATATGTCCTGTTAACTCATCCATTACCAACGCAAAAAGGTAAGGACTTAAGGATGAGCCTTGATGTAATCCTACAGTTATGGGAAAGCTTTCGGTTTGTCCTTCATGAGTTCTTACGGCAGTCTTTGCTCCTTCATACATATCCTTTATAGCTTGGATATATGCTACTCGTACTCCTTTCTTCTCTAAAATCCTCCAAAGAATGTCTCTTGGGACCCTATCATACGCTTTTTCCAAATCTATAAAGACCATGTGTAAATCCTTTTTCCCATCTCTATATCTTTCCATCAATCTTCGTAAGAGATAGATTGCCTCCATGGTTGAGCGCCCTGGCATGAACCCGAATTGGTTGTCCGAAACCCGTGTCTTTTGCCTCAATCTATGCTCAATGACTCTCTCCCAGAGCTTCATTGTATGACTCATTAGCTTAATACCCCTATAGTTCATGCAATTTTGTACGTCGCCCTTATTCTTGTAGATAGGCACCAAAGTGCTCGTTCGCCACTCATTTGGCATCTTCTTCGTTTTCAAAATCCTATTGAAAAGGTCAGTGAGCCATGTTATACCTGTCTCTCCCAAAAGTTTCCACACTTCGATTGGTATATTGTCTGGGCCTATTGCTTTTTTATGCTTCATCTTCTTCAAAGCTACAACCACTTCTTCCTTCCGGATTCGACGATAAAAAGAGTAGTTTCTACACTCTTCTGAGTTACTCAACTCCCCTAAAGAATCACTCATTTCATGTCCTTCATTGAAAAGATTATGAAAATAACCTCTCCATCTATCGTTAACCGCGTTCTCTGTAGCAAGAACCTTTCCATCCTCATCCTTGATGCACCTCACTTGGTTTAGGTCCTTTGTCTTCTTTTCCCTTGCTCTAGATAGTTTATAGATATCCAACTCTCCTTCTTTGGTATCTAGTCGTTTATACATATCGTCGTAAGCCGCTAACTTAGCTTCTCTGGCAGCTTTTTTCGCCTCTTGCTTCGCTTTTCTATACCTTTCACCATTTTCATCAGTCCTCTCCTTGTATAAGGTTTTACAACATTCCTTCTTAGCCTTCACCTTTGTTTGTACCTCCTCATTCCACCACCAAGATTCCTTTTGGTGTGGGGCAAAGCCCTTGGACTCTCCTAATACCTCTTTTGCTACTTTTCGGATACAACTAGCCATGGAATCCCACATTTGGCTAGCTTCCCCCTCTCTATCCCACACACATTGGGTGATTACCTTCTCTTTGAAAATACTAAAACGTGTGTACAGATTACATGTGCACCTTTCAAGTGTGTCCACGTTTGGTCACGTGTTACCATCACTGCTTGGAATTTGTTTTGGGAATGGACCATCACTTTTGTCTTATTTCTCTTGACTGACTTGTAGACATTGTCAAACGTCTTTGCGGGGGTAGAAAAAGGAAGCACTTTTCATAAAATTCCAAGCTAAAATGTAGCTTTTTCTATATAAAACCGACTGGGCCGCTGGATTCAGAAAAATGAAGCTCTTTTCATACAATTTCAAGCTAAAAAGTAGCTTTTTCTATGTCAAACTGGCTGGGTTAAATGTACCGTGTGACAAGGAAAATGATCTGTAGAAAAAGGAAGCTCTTTTTATAAAACACCAAGCTAAAAAGTTGTTTTTCCTATGTAAAACCGACCATGCTGCTGAATGTCAAAAGCCTGTATTCTTTTGCAAATTGCAAGTTTCTTGTTGCGAACGTATTTTTTGCTTTGTAGTGTTGGAGGTTTAGGTGTTTGAGTTGGTAATGCACTGTTGATTTAAAGTATACGAACAAGGTGGCCATCTGTTCAATGATTATGGAAGAGCAGCTAATGATTTTTTGCGGAGATGATATTTACAGAGTGATTTATAATATAAACGGTTTTGATCATAAACACAAAATTCTAACTCCGCAATCTTAAGGAGCCAAGATATCTGCATCAACTGCGTGATCGAGCGGTTGCTGGTTGAATCACGGGTTTGTGCACTTCTTAGATCATTTGATCGTCGTTTACTAATTAGGCGATTGCCCTACAGTTGTTTTTGTGAAGACAAGTCCAGTCGTCTTTGTGTTCTTAAGCTTGAGTACATGCGATCGCTCTACAATTGTTTTTGCGTTCACCTTCCATACCTATTTAAGTGCAAGTCCATTAGCATTTCACATATGGGATTGGAAGGTTAAGCTAACATGTCATGAATGACATATCATTTACAATAATAAATGACGTATCATTTACTCCAACCGATATGCCAAAGATGACATGAAAAAGAAGGTTAAGCTGACATGGACAAAGAGATGTTAAATTTGAAGTTGCCTCCAAATTGGATTTTTTTATTTTTTTATTTTCAAAGGTATTCCACTTGCTTTACTTTAAATGAAGTAATAAATTATATTATTTTTAAACCAACAACCCTACTTTTGTTATTTTTGTTTAAAAAAACATAAATAAAACAATAAATTTTGGCATATTGGGTGGAATGAAAATATTAACAACATGTCAAATTGTCAAATCAATCATCAAATAAAAATTTGATGTTTTGAATTTGGTGTTCTCTTTGAAGATGCTCAAACATACTAAAACGTGTGTACATATTACATGTGCACCTTTCAAGTGTGTCCACGTTTGGTCACGTGTTACCATCACTGCTTGGAATTTGTTTTGGGAATGGACCATCACTTTTGTCTTATTTCTCTTGACTGACTTGTAGACTTTGTCAAACGTCTTTGCGGGGTTGGATGTAGAAAGGAAGCACTTTTCGTAAAATTCCAAGCTAAAAAGTAGCTTTTTCTATATAAAACCGACTGGGCCGCTGGATGCAGAAAAATGAAGCTTTTTTCATACGATTCCAAGCTAAAAAATAGCTTTTTCTATGTCAAACTGGCTGGGTTAAATGTACCGTGTGACAAGGAAAATGATCTGTAGAAAAAGGAAGCTCTTTTTATAAAACTCCAAGCTAAAAAGTTGCTTTTCCTATGTAAAACCGACCATGCTGCTGAATGTAGAAAAATGAAGCTCTTTTTGTAAAATTCCAAGCTAAAAAATAGCTTTTTCTGTGTAAACCGACTAAGTTAAATGTATTGTGTGACAGGATGTTTACCATCCATAATGCTGCGTGTAAAATACTTTCAAATTCTTGAGCTCAATTATTGTTTACTTTTGTTGAAATTAAATATCATTCGTGCTTGAGTGAAATAAAAGCATTAGGCCTAATATAGGCCCATACTTATTTTGAGTCCAAACATCTTGTTCATTTTTTCCCTCCTGTAGACTAACCTATAAGTTACGGAACAACATTGTCTACCACTCAAATTTAAAAGGGATGAATCATGAAGAGTGATGAAGTTTATATTATTTCATTTTCGATGCACAAGTAGCTAAATTTAATTAAAAAGCTTTTTTCTATGCCTTATTTTATAAAGGACTTCAAATATTTTCTTTATGTATGAGAAATAATAACCACAAGCTGATTGGCTCTTAGTTCAACTTAGTTTGCAATTCTCACATGAATATGTTCACATAAATTTATGAAAGACTGTAGGAAAATGAAAGAACAGAAAATAAATAATGTTAAATACTTGGAAAATATCCAACTACAAAGTAATAACTTGAAAGAAATGAAAAATACAATAACTTGAAGTGATTTGAAAAGAATTTTCTTAAAGGGAACCGATCCTACATGCAAAGTAGCAAAGCTATAAACATAAATACAAGTACAAATATGCTAGATTACAAAAGGAATTCGGAATATTGTAGGTTGCAGAGCTTCAAAGTTTTCATGAGTTGTGAGTTGAGTGCCCTTTTCTTCTTTGTTTATGTTGCTATATATAGAACAGACATTTCTTCTCGTTTAAACCCTTTACTCTTAGTATAATTATGTCTGCTCCTAATTGTTGATGTGAATGGTGAAGGAAGAAAAAAAAAATTACATCGCAACTTGAGCTTCCATCTCCTCAAAATTACCAAAATGTCATTAGAAAGTAGCTTTTTCTCTGTAAAACCGATTGGGTTAAATATACAGTGTGACAGAGTGTTTGTCACCCACAATGCCACGTGTAAAGTACTTTCAAATCCTTGATCTCAGTTACCGTTCACTTATGTTGAAATTAAATACCCATTCATACTTGCGTGAAATAAAAGCATTAGGCCTAATATAAACCCAAACTTATTCTGGGTTCAAACAACTTGTTCATTTTTTACATTCATGTGAACGGGAAATTATAGCGTAGTACAGTAATACCTCGTCATCCGTGATATTTCCTTTCGAATTTCGCCATGTGTCATGTTTTTACACAAGTAGAATTTAATCTCATTTTTAATATTTAAATAAATTAAAAAATGAAAAGAAAAAAAGAACAAAATAGGTTTTTGCCCCCTCCGATCCAATCTGGTAATCCCCTTCCACACACCGCCGCATCTCTTTTTTTCACGATTTGGGGATTAAAATCGAAATGATCGGCATCCGAAAGGATGAGGATGTCGGCTCCCAAGCGGTGTGAAGGCGTTTGGAAATAGATTCAGCGTGGCTGATGTGTTTGCTTGGCTCCTGAAGTTTTTGCCCCCTCCGACCCAATCTGGTAATCCCTTTCCACACATCGTCACTTCTCTTTTCTTCACGATTTGGGGAATAAACTCGAAAGTGATCGGCATCCGAAAGTGGTGTGAAGGCATTTAGAAAAACATTCAGCGTGGCTGAGTCGGACTCATCCATTCAGCGTGGTTCTGGTTGAATTTGGAGAGTTGGTAAAGAAGAAAACGGGATTTGATTTGAAGGTTAGACAATTAGATTCAATTTTAGTTTCTGTATGGTTGCGAAGAAAGTATAACATTACAAGTTACTGGGAAGCTGCAAGGCTAATTCTTTTGTTTTGATTAAGTTGGGTGGGCACTGGGCACTGATTTTGTTTTGAAACTTTCGTGACTGATGAGGAAATCATCAGAAAATTTTGGAACAGCAGCCATGGCTGAAACTGGGTGGGGCTTTGCCGTGGAAGGAGGCGCAAAGGCATCTAGGCTTTTGTTTCCTTTTAAATTTTCATTTTTTTATTTATCAAGAGTGAAATTGAGATTCAATTCCTGCTGTATAAAAGTGGTCGAACGTCTGCAATTTGTACTTGTATTTATGTTTTGGGGATGAAGTTGAACCATCACTGTCTGCAATTTGTTTTGGGGATGGACCATCCTTTTTGTCTTTTATCTCTTGACTCACTACCGTCTTTGTAGGTCTGGAGATGTAGAAAAGTAATTTGTAGTAAATATCTTTACTAATGTGTGTATAAATAGCACTCTAAATTACTCATTCCTCACACCAATCACCTACTTGATATCTACATGGATACAGTCATGAGACTTGTTCCCCTACTCACCTTTCTTCTATCCATTGCGTCTATTACTCTTAGCTTATGCAATGGAAACCCGAATGTGCCTTGCCAAGAAAATGAGAGACAAACACTTCTTATGTTCAAGAAAGATCTCGATGATTCTTCAAATCTGCTTTCCTCTTGGGTTGCTGAAGGCGATTGTTGCACCTGGACCGGTGTTGCCTGCGACAATTTAACCGGTCATGTCCGTGAGCTCCACCTTGCTGGTTATTATGATGAAGCGGCTGGTGAGTACCATACGCTGGGTGGTAAGGTAAATCCTTCTCTACTCAATTTAAAGCATCTCACCTACTTGGACTTGAGCTACAATGATTTTGGAGGACGACAGTTTCCCAGCTTTTTGGGTTCTCTAAAAGGTTTAAGATATCTTAACCTCTTGGATGCAGGGTTCAAGGGAACCATTCCTCATCAGTTGGGAAATCTCTCGAGCTTGCGTTATCTGGACCTTTCTTATAACTTTGGTTTGAAGGTCGAGAATCTCAAATGGCTCTCTGGTCTTTCTCAGTTGAAACATCTTGGCATGAGTGAACTAGATCTTATCAATGCATCTCATTGGTTACAAGTAAACACACTCCCTTCTCTCCTGGTCGAGTTGCATTTGTCGGATTGCGAACTTTATCACATGCCAAGTGGTATTGCGAACTTGACAAGTCTTAAAGTTCTTGATCTATCCAATAACGATTTCAACTCTACCATACCTCAAGTAAACACACTCCCTTCTCTGCTGGTCGAGTTAGATTTTTCTGGCTGCAATCTTTATCACGTGCCAAGTGGTATTGCGAACTTGACAAGTCTTAAAGTTCTTCATCTATCTGGTAACTATTTCAACTCTACCATACCTCAAGTAAACACACTCCCTTCTTTGCTGGTCGAGTTGCTTTTGTTAAGCTGCGAACTTTATCACATACCAAGTGGTATTGCGAACTTGACAAGTCTTAAAGTTCTTGATCTATCCCATAACTATCTCAACTCTACCATACCTACATGGTTGTACAGTTTGAACCATCTTGAGTCCCTTGATCTTTCTTCCAATGCTTTCCATGGTGAAATTTCGAGTTCCCTTGGAAACTTGACAGCCCTTGTTGATCTTCAATTAGGTTCTAATCAGCTTGAAGGGGAAATCCCAAACTCATTGGGAAATCTTTGTAAGTTGACTTCTTTTGATCTATCGTCAAACAATTTCCGAGGGAGGGTATCAGAAATCTTTGAAAGTTTGTCTAGCTGTAGTTTTGGTCAAATAGATTATTTAGGGTTTTCAGATAATAATTTTTCAGGTCATTTATCTGATCAGTTAGGAATTTTTAAAAATTTGCGCAACCTTTATCTTTCAAATAATTCAATATCAGGTCCCATTCCAGTGTCTTTAGGAAATCTATCACTCTTAGAGAGGTTGGTCATTGATCGCAATTTATTCGAGGGCGTTGTCTCTGAAGCTCATTTTACTAATCTTACAAGATTGGTTACCTTTGATGCAAATGAGAACTCCTTGACTCTTAAAACTAGCCCAGACTGGGTTCCTCCTTTTCAACTTTCTTTGTTGAGTTTAAGTTCTTGGCGTCTGGACCCATCACAGTTGCCTACATGGCTTCAGAGTCAAAAACATTTGGTCCTTCTTAATATGTCCAGTACAGGAATTTCAGGTACCATTCCGGCTTGGTTGTGGAACATTTCTTCTTATGATCAAGAATTCTTTGTGGATCTCTCGCATAATCAGTTGTCCGGGGAGGTTCCAAATATGGATTTTGCCCACTGGCCAAAACAAAAGCATTTCGAGTTCACAGTTGTCATTGACTTGGGGTCTAACCAATTTAACGGTTCATTGCCTCTTGTGTCTTCGGCAGTGAATACACTAGACCTTTCCAATTCATCATTTTCAGGAACTCTCTCTCACTTCTTTTGTGATAGGAGTGATGCACCTAAAACCCTTGAAGTTCTTCTGCTTGACAACAATCTCCTCACTGGAGAAATTCCGAATTGTTGGTTACACTGGCCAAACCTGACAATAGTGAATTTAGAAGACAACAATTTGATGGGGAAGATTCCAAGCTCTATCGGGGACTTAGTTTCTCTTCAATCATTGCACTTGCGCAATAATAACCTATCTGGAGAATTACCCGTGTCCCTACAAAACTGTCAAGAGTTGTTCCTTCTTGACCTTCGTGGAAATAAGTTTGTTGGAAGGATTCCGATATGGTTTGGCCAAAGCTTGGTGGTTCTTATTCTTCGCTCAAATATGTTCCGAGGCACCATTCCTGAGGAACTTTGTAGTCTCACAAAGCTCCAAATCTTGGACCTTGCGCATAACAATCTCTCGGGAACGATACCAAGATGTTTCCAAAATTTGTCATCCATGGCCACTAAATTTACAAGCAAAGGAGCTTCCAGTACTGAATTCTTGGTTTATGAGTTTGTTGGTTCTGCTTTTCGATTCTCCTACATAGAGAATGCAGTTTTTGTGGCCAAAGGTAGAGAAGTGAAATATAACACAGTGCTTCGTTTGGTAACTAGCTTGGACCTTTCAAGGAACATGTTATTTGGAGAAATCCCTGAAGAGTTGACCAACCTCACTAGCCTACAAACATTGAATTTATCTGATAATCTTTTGACCGGAAGAATCCCTTCCAAAATTGGTGATATGGGAGCGTTAGAGTCGCTCGATTTGTCTGTGAACCAACTTTCTGACGAAATTTCTTCAAGCATCTCGAATTTAACATTTCTCAATCATCTAAATTTGTCCTATAACAATCTGATTGGGCAGATTCCAAAAAGCACTCAGCTTCAGAGCTTTGATTTGTCCAGTTATGTTGGCAATAAACTTTGCGGACCTCCATTGGAAGAGCGTTGCAGTACAAATGAGGCCATGCCACCAGTAGGTGATGAGAAGCAGAGAGAAGGTCATTTTCTTGAAAAAGGTGGTTTCTATCTGAGTTTGGGGCTTGGTTTTGCATTCGGGTTTTGGATTGTTCTTGGTTCATTGCTGTCTAATGTGCCATGGAGCAATGCATTTTCTCAGTTCCAAAATCGCATTGTGAAGAAGTTTTATGCTGCAATTGCTGAACGTTATTAACTATTTTGTGCAGATAGATCGAGTTTGTGTGATTTGTTTCTACTCTTTTGCTATCCAATTAGAATGTTACACTGTTGTATGCTTCTGTGTACCAATTTATTTTATCTTTTCCTTGGTTTTTTCTTTGGCCATATAAAATTGTAAGATTTGCTTTATAAATACGACATTTCTGATATGGATCATGAAGTACTATATATATAATATTAAGTTAGATGAGTTTAATTATGATCTCTATCGTAGACATGCAATTTTCTCAAGCATATATGTTCCTTGAGCCATCTGTTTTCTTCTTTTCTAAAATTGACACATCCTGACTTCGATGTCAAGATGGACACTGAAATTGAGATGTGTTGATCGTCACTCAAAAACTGACTTAGCCATAATGTGCATGCAGATATAATGTAATAAAATAACTTCGAATAATCTAAGGAAAATTCGGTATTCGGTATAGTTTTCTTTGAAATTAGATCCGGGCCCAAATTTAAAACTGCTGAAAATATTATAATTATTTCAACACCACTTCCCCGGGCAACAACAAACAGGTTATCAACCCTCCACTACATGCTTGATAAGTTGTTCAGACATATGTTTTACGGCAAAAAACAAAGACATGAAGGTGCTAAAACCATCTCCGGTGTTGTCCCTAACGGGGACAATCACTGTATAAAATCGGTATAAAACAAATATAAGGACGAATTAAATCTTCAATTGATAAGTGAGGCTCTAAACCATAGAGACTTATTGGTTACTTAGTTTATTTAGGGGTGTGCTATGCACACACCCATTTTTACTTTTCACACACCTCTTGTTAATTTATTTCTGTTGATCTTCTTTATTTCATCCGATATGATAGCCGAAAATTAGAAAGATGTGTGAAAAGTAAAAAGAAGTGTGCAGATATCACATCCCTTTATTTACTCATATTTAGGAACAGATGAGCGACTGAAATAGGGCAATTTGAGTGGAAAAACTAGCCCACCAACTTGAGTGCTGTTGTCCAGCAAGGATTCCACTTGCACGAACGCGCGAGTGTTGTTGGAGTCGTCAGACAGCTGCGTCACAACTGCAGGCATGGGTCCCAGTGCACTGGAGACTAGCAAAACAAAAATCTTTGAAGTTCTCAAGGAGGTCACACTCGTAACTCGTTCAGTATTCTATTTGTTCTTGTTTGCCCATGTATTCCACGTAGAGAATTTGCTACGAAAATGCAATTGTGACTTTCCAAATTACTATAATTTTCAACGACAAGAATTTAAACTCGCGTTCAACGAGGCGGGAGCATAACCCTAAGGTCCCTAACACACATACATACATATGATATTTTCGAAAATATAAAACAAAGCAGACTTGAGGGTGATTTCGGTTTTTCATTTTCATCTTCATATTCAAACCTGTCCAAACGTATGGGTATCCGTGTTGAACATATTTAGCAGGTAAATTTTGCATTCGTATTTTACATGTTATGCTCCACAAAAATCAATGTTATGCTCATGGTCATCCAATTTCATTAAAACATAATGTGGAGAATAAAGCTGATCGGTTTTTTTTTTTTTTAATGTGAGAGAGCAAAATGTATAGTTAGAGTATACGTGATAAAACTTGATTTCTTTCACAAACTCTATATTAATCTAATCGAATGTTCTACCTCCATCAACTATCCTACCATACGTATTAGTATTGCCTAGTGTCTAAAATTTCTTCAATACGATCAATATTTTCATGAAAATGTTCAAAAAATTAGAGAAAGATATGAAAATGGGGTGTAAAGTCTAAACTTCACATGTTCGCCTCATATCAGAGAAACTTTTAAGTTTATGCTAAAATCGACAGATATCATAGATATTTCTGACACAACTGTTAAATATCAGGAAAACTCTTATATTTCGTCCAAAACAATGTTTGACAATCCTTAAAGTTTCATTTTAAATTTCTTTGATTTCCATCGAAAGCAATCGATATCGATAGCGATATTCGATGTATCTGTTGATATTTTCATAAATTTACATATTGATATTTTCACAAAAACCAATATTTTAAACACTGGTATTACCATCTATCATTGTGTGCTCCCCACATACTATGTACGTAAGGACATACTAAAGCGTGTGTACAAATTACATGTGCACGTGTTCAAGTTTGTGTCTACACATTTGACCACGTGTTACCATCACTGGCTAAATTCCAAAACTAGCACAAAAAAAGATTACCTCTACAATATTAAAAGTTTTTAAAAAGTTTTGTTTTGTTAACACCCCACATATTTAATATATCTAATACTTTACTTTTTAAATTGCATTTTTTCATAACACACGTCATATATTTTCCTCACGCCTCACACCTCATACACCCAACACCCCACATCTCACACACCCCACAATCATCAACTAATTAACCACACATCAAATTCTTCATCTCATTCAAACAAAAGAATAATCCACATTTTAAAGACAAGAAAGATGAATTAAATTATTGTATAAAATCTTCATCTTGCCGTTTGATTTATAAACATCGGTCAAATTTTCTTGAACAATCACGTTGGATTCTAAGAAGCCTAAAAGACAAATGGTATGAACTATTCTTATAAAGTCATGTCAGTTCCAACTAGCCAAAAAACATTGAATTTCTTGATGATCAAATAACCACAAGAATATTACATTTAATTACATCTTAAAATTTTGCAACATTCTCCAATTTTCTTCCTATTTATTGGATTCCAATTAGAGCAAGGCTTTGCAAAAAAGTCAAATTTTTATTCCATTATTTAAATTAAATAATTAATTATGTTTGGCCTTCGGTTGGAGACGGTTTTTTGTGATTGGCTAAAACAAGCCCTATGACCATTTGGCCATTAGTTGGAGATGGTAAAAAATATGATCATGTACTGTTCATTAAAATATTAATTTCTTGAAGGATCATAGGGTTAAAACGAATCATCTGGCTCTCCTTTGGTTGGAGATTCGGGACGTTTTGTGGGAAATTCGTAACTTTTCCCTAAGATCCGGTTGGATCCCATTCTATAAAACGTCTTGAATTTCCCAAAATACCCTCGTCTTCGGTTCATTCATTCTCCGCGTAAAACCTCTGTTCGAATTTCATCTCTGAAAATCCCAATTTGAATTTTCATTACAAAAATGCCTGCCTTCCCAGAAGAGCCGCTGCTAGCTCCGAACCCGGACCGCTTCTGTATGTTTCCGATCCAGTACCCGGGCAGTGCCATTGGGAGCTCTCCAAAGCTCGCCTCAGGTAATCATATCCCATTTCCCCAATATTTTTCTTTTGATTTTTTGAAATTCAATAACTTTTCATCATGGGACAGTTAACTCATTGTATTATCTGATAATTTCTGTGATAATTTTTAAATTTATTTTGTGAGTATATGATATGTTAATCTTATGTTGATTCACACAGTTGTATTCCTCTTTAGTATGTTTGATTTTCTATTGGAAAGCAAGATTTAATTTCAACTAGAAATTACGCCTGAGCGTTGATGTGGAAACCAGCTGTTTTAGACGTAATCGGATGGATAAAACACATTTAAATTGAATAAATTCAAGACAATTACGAACAAACAGAGGGATGCATGACTGAATGAGGCCGGTAAGATAAACAGTTTTGCTTTTAACACATTTAAGTGAGTTGGCATATAAACACATTATATGGAAAAGTGTTCTAATTAACAACTACTAATCAAACTGCAAAAGCAACATATGAGTTTTTCTGGCTTCAAAGTTCAAACATAGAATAGAACCAATAGAGTCAAAGGTCTTCATATGCATTATGAGAAAAAAAACCTCATTACGGTATCAGAAATCATAACTTAAAGCTAAACCAAAAAAAGTAAGAGACACACAATTGATGTTCCATATTATGTCCATCTAAGAGATGGGCAAGTAGAATTTGTGAAGAAACACCTGCTGGTTTGTCCAACGTGAGAAGATATAAAGCTCTCATTGACGATTCATTGCTTGAGTGGTTTATTTATTTAAGTGATTTCTATTTTGTTAAGAAAATGATACCGCCATAAAAAAAATAGAAATACATAACAGCGCAATCAAATCATTTTTTTATGTCCTATACTAACTGGTTGAAGATGCCCGAATCTGCTCTAAGGACACAACGATTTCCAACTTTAGTAGAATCACATCCAACTCTTATCAATTACTTCTGAAATAGTAAAAAACCATGAAATTGTGCAGTCACTAAAGGCCTAAATACTGAAATCACAAAAGAAAAACAACCCAATTCATAAATTAATGAATGAAAGGAGTATAAAGTCCAATCATAAACTAAGAGGAGTGAGAAAACATGTAGAAAGTTTTCTCATAAGAAAATTTGTATAAATTAGTAATTTAGTCCTTCTCGAGCTTAAAAATTCCATGTACTACACACATTTTACTTTATCTATGCCGATAACCGTTTCCGAACGAAACAAATATCAATTGGAATGCAAAAAATAATGAAGTGAAATAAGCACATGGAAGTGTTATTTATAATGAAGTGAAATTATCCACTATGGTTTATTTGACATATGGATAATTTCGTCTAAGAAAGAGAAATAAGTGGCGTCAAGCACAGTAAATTACCATCTGTTTGTATCTCAAAAGTTCTCAAGTGTCCAGTTGCCTCTTTGCTGGACCCAACTCTATCCCTCTCACTCTACTTGCAAAGTTCAGTGAGCAAAGTGTCTCACTCACACCATTTTCATTAGGACTAATTTGAACAAACATGAGTGTCTTCGAGTCTCCTCCTAAAACAACGAATGATATTCATTAGTTTAAGTTTAATTTCATCCAAGAAACCAGAGAATAAAATAAAAAATATGAACTTGGAATATTAAACAACTCAGAATAAGAATTGTTGATTCTTCTGTGATCCAAATGAAGTACCTAGAGAGTCTTGAAGCAAGTGGGTAAGCTTCGAGTTCCTGCACATAACACATAATTTAGTAAAAGAAAGTAATAGCTGAATGCATCAGGTGGCAACTTGGCTAATATAAACAAAGAACTATTCATTAAACAGAAAGGTATGTGTGAGCTTTTAGTTGCAAGTGCAGATATGACATCACCAAGGGAAGACAGATCTATTTATGTTTTGAGTTTCCTTGAGTCGTTCTCCTTGTACTTCTGTCTTCGCTACACGCTCACTTCCTGCTAGATCCACCAACCAGAGCTTACTTCTTGTGCATTCCCCATTCAACAAATTCTCTCCCTTCACCATTACACAGTGTATGCTGCATTTAAAAAAAAATCCACTCAGACATTTCTATCGTTGTTCCACAGCCTATTTGGCACAAATTAGAACTAACTTGACTGTAACCAAGATATACATACCAATGTGACCGGCAACTATGCTCATTGGCATTGGTTGAGCCAACAGCCCTTGCATTACTGCCAGTTTGCAGAACTTCCCAGACTTCACTCATGTTGTTTACACGTGCCTCAACCAGACCTGGAACATGATGTATCCCCTCACCGAGTTGTCTTATTTCTAGCCTACAAATTATCGCAATGCTGTGAGTTGCTATTATCTTGAAATGATCCCATAACATCCCATCCTTCGCACTTGTGAAGACATGGAACATCATGAGAACTGAACAGAAAGTCTCATGTTTTAACAATCATGCAGCATCCCACTCATGGCATAATTGTTTGTGGGATGACAAAACCCATGACAAAACTAGAGTCTATTTCTACATAACCCATGAAACTAAACAATCCAAAATTAACAGATTACACTGACAACATTCCAACAAAAGAAAGAAGACCAAAAAAATTATGTATTCTAAAGTAATTTGGGGAGCTGAAATAGCAAAAACTCACCTAATTCTAAACCTAAGTAAAACCCTCAATTAAACCCCAACTACAAACCTGAATTAAACCTTCAATTAAACTCCAAATTAAACTATTAATAAAACCCAAATTAAATCATCAATCAGGAAAGATAAAAATACAAAAGGGGGTTTAAGAGGTGTACCTGGAGTGAGTGAGTGGGCGAGTGATGCTGTGACTGTGAGAGGCTGAGAATAAGACGGAGATGGGATGTTTAGCACCAAACAAAAAAACAATAAAAAATTGTGTTCCTTCCATACAGTACTACGCTTCTAGCAACAAATATAGAATAAAGTACAAATCTGAAAGAGTGCCGAAATTACTGCATACAGAAAGTCCACCATTGTTTGAACATCTCCCTGCAAAGGTATGTATGATATATATGATGCATGCGTATCAAATAGCATCAGCATGTTTCTAATTAGTATGATAGTCAGATAGTCAGATTGTTAGTTTAGGAGAAGATTATTGCCCAATACACAGGTAGAATCAAAGTATGAATATATTCAGTATGAGTATATTCAGTTAATATTACAGTACAGATTTTGCATCCCAAGATATGTGGCTCTTATAGATTCATGAAATAAATGTTGAGAATATCGCGTTTAAGAATGGGAAAAGGCATACCTAAACTAATTAAGGGTTACATATATATGGATTTCAGACTCTTAAGAAGGTGAAAGGGCAGAAAACAAAAGAATAATGACTTCAATTAAGAATTTAGTAGTGTACAAACTGTCACAAACGAAAGGAGCAACATTTGATTTCAAAAAGATTTCAGGGATAATAAAACCCATTGAGGGAACACATATACAGGTTAAAAGGGCATAAGCGATGGCACAACATGAGTCCGTAACATCATTCAGAAGTCAATCATATGACAAACTACAAACCTAATTAAATCCAAAAACAACAATCCACAATGAAAGTGAAAATCGCAAACACAGCAAATCCATTAGTTAATTGTCCAGTCCCCCAATTTAACTATTGTTACATGCATGCGATCAAATTAGACCTGGGAAGTGGGAAACATGCATAATCATTAAGCACTGAGTTGATTGCAGGGCAAGCAAGCATCAAATTAGAATCACTATCTAACATCGTTAATTTAACCCAATTTTAAATGACTAAAACCTTTGCTCCATACATCTTAATAAATTAAGTTTTTTTATATTTCTGGTGTATTTTGATTTTCCCTCTCTTTGTTTGATTTTAGCTCTAGTAGAACATGCTTTGTTATACATTAGATAAGTCTGCTCAAAAAGAGGAGGCTAGAGCCTAGAAACGCTTATAAAGAAGATATTTCATAACGTTTCCATGTTGAGCTATGACCAAAGCAGAGTTAAGACTCATATCAGGATCACTACAGGTTCTGGGAAAGGATTGCCAAAAGAATGCATGCATAACTTCTCCTACAATTACCTAAGCATCCTATTAATATACTTGACATGGTACAGAGACTTTACAATCAAGAAAACGAAGAATGCAACAGTTGTAAGGTCTTGTTTCTTATCAAAATAGATCCCTCTTAAGAAAGAGACTTATATGCACTAAATTTGAATACTAATCAGGAGATACACACATCAATAAAGTTACAAAGGTCCTAAATCCTTATCCCATCCCATTTTCTTTCCCAAATTTTCCAGCCAACCAAACAGACGCCAACCTAACCCTAATCAGCAAATTTCTCAATCAAACACCACTCAATCACCCATCAAAAACCAAGGAAATTCAAGAAAAGCGAAGAATGAAATAGTTGTAAGGTCTTGTTTCTTATCAAAATAGATCCCTCTTAAGAAAGGGAATGAGACAATTCTGAGAAGCAACTGCTGGGTAAGAGTACAAAATTGCATGCCTTCCATTTTAAAGTTCAAAATTTTCATTTCTATTCTGAAGATCAATATTATGTATCTTCTCATCTTTTTCATGCATTTATATACCTTTTGAGATAAAGTCCCATATAGAGGTCGCACTTGGTGCGATGGCAAGTGCCTTCGCCCATGAGCGGTAGGTCTCGGGTTCGAGACTTGGGAGCAGCCTCTCCATAAATGGGGGTAAGGCTAGCCGACATTCACCTCTCCCAGACCCTGCGTAAAGCGGGAGCCTTGTGCACTGGGTACGACCTTTTGAGAGAAAGTCCCATGCTATTTTATTTCCATTTTGTGGTGTTCTAATCTTTCGAAAGTACTCCACACATGCAACGCTTCTTCAAAAGTGGAAAAAGCAGGGAAACCACGCACGCAGTCTGATTTTAAAGTAAGTTTGAAAGTCATTATACCTCCTGTTAGTTTCTCCTATCCTCACTTGGGCTCCATATGGAAAGATTTTCTTGACAGTTCCTTCTAAAAGTGTTCCCTCCTTAAGGTATAACAGTTCCTGAAACATTATATGGCAAACCAATGTCAGTTCTTATGAAAAATAAGATCACAGAATCTCAGAACAAACAATGAGAGAACATTGCAAGCAACAAAAAACATGAATAAATCAAAAGTCGAAATCCAACCGACCCAAGCTTCTTTCTCACTCAATACTAAGTCATTCTTAGCTTCGTCTATTCGAGTAATCTGCACATGCATCCGGCAACCCACCTCCACCATTAGGAAACATCATGTGTAAGAAGCAAATTAACAAATCAAACATATGCAACTAAGGGAGGAAAAAGTTAAACAATGAAAAGTTGTCAGTTGAGGTAAATCATACTCCACAATGAAAATTAGTAAAGATTAAAGTACAAAACAATTGAGGTAAATCATATACTCCAGAACGAAAAAAATTAAGAAATACAAACTTAAAATATTACCCATCACGCTAGCCGCTTCTTCTAACAGAATTACTTTCATCTTTCTAATATCATAGTATTTTTTTTTCATTTCTACAATCAATACCGTCCAATTTTTTATTTTTTCATTAAATTGGATGGTAGTGTAGAGCCTAAAAAATGTTAGGCAGGCTGCTACAAAGATAGTAAAGCCCAACAGCTCCACCTAACCCACCAATTGCTAAATGTTAATTTCTTGAACTACACAACCTATGACAAATACCCAAACAGTAAGAGAACAATGGACATTCGTTGTACTCAATCTGCATTTATCCCAGAACCAAGAAAGTTATGAAGAAACAGAAATGAAACTGTACAGCAGGGAACAAACACTATGAAACTGGCACTCAAGTACTGTAAGGAATATCAGATTAGCATTCATCTAACCAGATCTTCTAGCTACTAACAATTAGTTGGTAAAACCCTAACACTAATCAAGCGATCCTGCACATATATCTAGCTTTCTTCGCAACCTGCCAGTAATAAATTGCATTCAAGCGCGTAGTAGCAGCTTGCACAAATAAAGCAGTTTAAGTATGATAAACAGAAAAAGGAAACGAAAACATGAAAACAAATGGAATAAGAAGTGTCATAAAGATGCAATATCTGACCATGTAATTAAGTGTTCTTGAGTGACATTACCAGTAGATCAGTGAGTTCACGATAGAGCTTCTCTAGCTCCATGTGTTCCTGCAAAATGGAAAATATAACCTATAAATAACATAGTGCTCAATATAACCTAGTAAAACTCTTCATATGGAGATATACAGAAGGAGAGGAAGCAGATATCACCTGGCGCGAGGAATGCTCTGCATCCCTCTTCATGGAAGCCATCTCAACTCTAATTTTTTGGACTTCGGCCTGAAATCGAGCATTTCAAGAAGGTTGTTTCACAAAGCAAAAAATTCAGAACGCAAAGCTTCAAATTGATAATAACAACACTATTGGGCAATAAACAGAGGGCACTTACCTCAAAGAAGAAAGCTTGACCTCTGCATCCCTCTAACCTTGGCGTGCACGGTCCACTTCTTCCTCCCATGCCATAGTCGTACACTAATCCAAATTATACAATCCTCAACTACGCACTTCCCTTGACTTCTCCAATCAAATTATGGTCAGTCATTCACTTTCGACATATCAATAGAGCATGACCACTCTAGTTCACCCCAATAGTTCCTCTTCCTGTATAGGATAAAGCATGATAATAATATGGCAACATGAAATTGCCCTCAATTTTTTCTAAATTTACTACCTTCTTCAACCAAATAAAACCTATTGTCTCCACAAATATCATAAGATTAACAACTAAATGTTCAAAACTTCAACTTCCCCTATATTCCCTTCCTCTTTACGCAGTAACCCAATTGAAAATTTGAAATCTCCCATCCCAAATACAAAACCAAAAAAAAAAAAAAATCAGAAAGGAAACAATACGTCCACATAGCAAATTTGATTAAAATACAGAAACGAATCACAAATTCCCACTTAAAACAAAATTAGAAGAGATGGCAATCTATAAAAATCAATAAACAAAAAATTGAGCAAAAGGGTAGTGAAAACTCACCTCCATCTTTGAGATTTTCCTGCCTGAACTGCTTGGGAACGTGGTCCGAAGCTTTAGCATAAGCAGACTTGAAGCGTCTCTGAGCTTTCAATCTTCCGGAAGAGAGAGGTGGTGCAGCGACGACCTTGGTGCCGTGAAGGAAGGTAGGCGCGGTGGCGGAAATAGAGAGGAGTTCGGCGGAGGAGGGGATCGCAGCCGTTGGAATTGTGGTGGTGGCGACTGTGATTGTGGTTTTGACTTCGGGCAACTGTCGGAAGAAGAGGGAGGGAGTCGAACCCTAGATCGGTGGCGGTTCGGCTGGTGTAGCGAGACCCCCGGTTGTAGAAACGCTCCGAAGCGCTGGTCATACACACTAAACGCCTTGTGTTTTTTTTTTCACCTTGTCCCCCTCGAAACGTGTCTATTTGTTTCGGATTTTTTGACGAATTTACAGTGATGGATGGTTACAGAAAGAGTCGGAGAGGAAAGAGGAAAAGAAAAGGGGATGGAAACAGAGTCGAAGCAATGCACGACGATTGACGCGTTGGCGCCCTTCCATTGTGCAAAACGGTGGCAATTTTGTAAAGAAATTGAAATTATCAATCTGAACGGCAGGCAGAGGCGATGGTAATTTTGTAAATAACTCAAAATCCATCTCAAATGAATAGTGCCAATTGAGGGAATTGGATTCCCTCCTGTGCAAATGGTGAGGATCCTCATGATCACACAACACGGACCGTTAGATACAATTATTATAATTTTTAAAGCAACCTTCTATTTATAACCGTTAGATTAAAATCTAACGAACCGTGTTATATGGTCATGAGGATCCTCATCATTTGCTCAGGAGGGGATCCAATTCCCCAATTGAAAACCTTACTTTATACTAAAGTAATATAACAAGAATACAATCTCTGTGGAGTAAGTCGTCATCCCCAACAAAGGCCTTAAACCGAAATTAGGTTCTCGAAAAACAGCTCCACTCCAGTCGGCTTGAATATGACCCAAAAAGATACACCCCATTGTGAAGAGTGAGGAGAAAAAAAATTTCTAGTTTGAACACATTAAGTCCTGCTCGCCCGCACAAATATGTTCTTCGAAATTCTCTCGTTTCTCTCCAGCAAGAAAACCCAAAATTGGCTAGCACACTCACATTTCCTTCGCAACACTATCTCAGTCGTAGCTTTAGAACTGTAGAACAATGGAGACACGGGACTTTCGCTGTTATCCTCAGCTTTAGAACATTATACACCATCATGGAGACAAACGGGCGCGTATTCTTGTCCTTATAGTCATATCATAGGTTTTGACCCTCCATGAGAAACCAATGAAGCAGCTAACCAAGAAAAAACTAAACCAATAACGAGAGATGGATTGTTACATAAAACGAGAAGCTGCCGCATGGTTATAAACTCCATCTTCTACATCTGATCTAGCCAGATACAAATGTAAATGCTTCGAAAAAGACAACCAAGAAGTGAGCTCCCCCAATTTCCAAATCATTGAAATCTTTCCTGAAACCATCTCAGCTCAATGGAATGGAAGTTCTTACAAATCTAGTAAGGGGCATGTTTTGATGACTGGACATACCTTGTTATTTGGCTCTTTCTTTCTACGGCTGCCGCTTTTATGCTGCATCTCATTCTATACTTCTGGAACCGTTTTGAGGTAATCCTTATTGTGTAGAATTTTCCCTTTTTGGGCCTGGCTTTTTGTGTAGATGAAAATATTTTTTGAATGGCACGGTCTTTTGTAAAGTTTGGTTCCTTACGATATAGCAATGGTAGCCTCAGTTGGCTTTGCAAGTGTCTCAGTTGGTTCCCTTTCCTTGCGCTGCTTGTTTGAGCAGATGAATAATGAAGTTCCTAGATTCAGATGGTAGATGTGCACGCGTATGTGTGCTACATTTCACGGGTGTTAAAATATTTGTGTTTAAATTCTTGTTATTCATTGGAAAAGAAATCGGAAGAACTTTTACCAGAATAAATCATTTACGGAAGATTTGAGTGTGATCTATATTTTAACAAGAATCCAGAAGAGAGTCTGAGGGTCTCCATAGCAATCCTCGTTAACTAATTACACGCTCTAAACTTGTAGCTTTGAAAATGCAAATTCAAACAAAAAAAAAAAAATACTAGCAACCTTTGCATTTGGACATTTTCACTTTAATAAATGGCACGTACCATTTTTTACACACAAAAAAGACATTTAATGACACGTCATTAGTTAAAGTAAAATTGTCAAAATGCAAAAGTTGCTGGCACTCCCCTTTAAAATATAGGGACACTCACTTATGCTCATACAAATAGGAATATTGATAGATAAAATGAGTTTAAATTAATAGCACTTAAGTGTTAACTAGTTAGTAACTTAATATGGAGTTAGCCACGCATTTGGCTCTTAATTATAGTATTTTTCATTATCTAACCTATTCACTTTGTAGATCTTCATTCAAAGATAATTCTTACAAAAATCCATCTAGATTGAAAATCATTTAGCCATTTGATTATTGTCGTGATCATTTCATTGTTTTTCGACCACATTGTTGTTGCTATTTTTTCTATCACAATTAGCTACTAAAACGACTTTCGATTGTGATGAATTTTTTAATAAAAATTTATCAAATGAATGGTTTAGATCATAAAAAAAATGTCGTTGATTCGATCCAAACACATAATTGGCATCGTATTAAGTTACTAACAAGTTAGCGCTTGAGCGCTTCTAGAACTTAAATATATAAAATGATTTCAAATACGTTACACGGATCAAGTGAGTTAGATGTGTGTTACTATTGTAGTGTCACACGGTTTAGTGATATCCTTTATTTGTGAATACAGGTGTTAGTTTCAACTCTTATAGATAAGAGTTCAGTACGAAATTATGGAAAGTGGTTGTATTAGGTTGGAGATTTTCTGACCCATTAAATTCCAATCCACAACCCAAACCTGACCCGATTCAACCCATTTCCAATTTACCAGCCCTGTTTCACCTACTCCCTCACTCACACCGTCTTGTACCGCCCTCTCTTCCTTTCGTTGCCGCCGTCAGAGGTTGTCCCTCTCAGCCTCTCTCCAGCGGCTCTTCCTCTTTCAAATTCTACTCACCGCAAAAAGGACAAGGGCACTCGGTTTGGCAAACAAGGACAAGAGGGCTTGCTTTTGCTGAAAACATTCAAACGAAGTCGAAAGGATATTTTCTGGTATTTTCTTTGAGGTTAAATATTCGGTTTTTGTTGGTTCTATCTTTCAGTACTACATTGCATATACATATAGTTTGATGGGTTTTAATTAATTTGCTGAATGAATGAATGAAATGATTACTTGGGTTCTAAAATTTGTATGAAATGATTGATGGGTTTTGGAATTGTTGATGGAAGAAGTCGTGGGTTTATGGGTTTATATGTTATCAGTTTTTGGTGTATTTTGCTTTTGTATGCATTGGTATCAATGGTGGGAACTGGAACACCCATTTCTCCAGTCCAGCTGAACTGCTGAGCTGCTGAGACGACGACGGAGTTGCAGAGGACGACTTCTCACTCTTCTCTTCCTCTTCGACTCCGATATCGTGGCAAGACTCTTCCTTTTTTCATTATAATCACCCATTCAACTTTCAAATTTCTTGGAATTAAGTCATATTTTCAGGTATTGTGTTTATTCATCTGATTGTTTTTTTTAGCTTTTAGTCTTCCATTTGTTTTTAATGTAGGAGTTGGGATCTAGAAAGATTTAATTTCAAGTCTAATGGCGTTTTACATTTTGGGGTTGAATTTGGGGCATTTGTTTAGGGTATAAGAATTGTGATTTAATATATTGTGAAATTTGATTCGGGAGTTCATGTTGTGGCTTCGGAGTTCAAAGTTCTTTTCTTGGAGAGGTACACTGTTAAAAACTTTTTTCATGAAAAAAAAACAAAGGTTGTGATCTGTTGTTTGGGGTTTTAACTGTCTTTTTGCTGGTGGGGAATTGTTCAGCCAGTGGAAAACGTGTAAAATGTTTTGAGTTATGTTTCTATAAAAATGGGTTTTTTTTTATAATTCCATTCTGGATTTGATAGCACTTTTATGGCGTTGGTTTTCAGCGTGAATAGTTGTGGTTCACGTTTGTCTTTCAGCAACAATGGAGTTTTCTTTTTGTTTGCTGATTATTTTCTTTCAACGAGTTCTGTTGCTGTTCCTTGATCGAGTATTTTTATCACTTTACCAATTTTCAGAGCACTAGTGGTCTGGCGCTTTGTTTAATTCTGCTAGATGTTATAATTGTTAGTGAGTCAAGGAGTGAAGCTGAGATGCTGAGAAAGATCAGTGCACCATTTGAGTATTTTTCGTGGAAACTCGGAGAATTTAATTCGAAACATATGAACTTTTTGTAGATCATATCATGGATGTAGTGATGTAAAGTCGGGATTATTGATTGGCGAGAAATCTATTACTGATGATGTTTAGAAGAAATATGAGTTATTTTCACAATTTCTCTCATGATTTATCGTCCAAGTTGTTGTCTTTGTTTTCATTTTTCTTTTTGCTGCTTCTCACAGTATACTTTCACGACACATTGAGTGTTTTTTTCACATTCCAAACTGCCCCCGCTCCCCACTCATAGGTACACACAAAATAAAGCCCCTTGGTCTATAAGACTGAAAATACAATAAAGATTCATGAGAAGCCGCCCATTACGAAAGGGACCAGGGAGCTGCTATTTGTACTCCAAAAAGGTCATCTTGCACTCCTTCCTAATTCAAAAACTAAAGGAGTGTAAAATGAATTTTTTGGGGTGCTAATAACATTTCCCAAAAGAAATTCAGATATTATACTTTTGTCAACAATTTCGGTCGAGCCATAAATGAATAATTCAGCTCATGGTTCTAATTTTTATTTTTATTTTTTTACCTTGATCGTATCATTTTTTATTCTTAATGCATTCACGGTGAAAGTGAAACACAACTGACTAACTGAGCAAAATGTGGAAACGAGTGGTACAAGCACCTTCAGCTCAGCTCCAAACCCTAGCCTCACAGAGATCCTCATGTCTCAAACACAGCTTTCGACTCCTCATCTTATCACCATCTTCCTCTTCAATGACGCTGTTTCAGCGATCTTCTCTTTCCTCCATGCACGCCACCTTTACTTCCTGTTCCAGTGCATCTGCATTTATGGGTCATGAGCACGAGGAATTTGAGGCTGAGCATCAGGTTAGCAACTTAACTGCACTATTGTTTCTTCTTTGCAGTTTTAAAATACCAAATTTGCTTAACTGTGGGCCACATAGTGATTTTATTTCAATTAATTTTTATACAGAGTAGGATCAATACATCCAAGCAAAGTGGAACGGATTCTGGGTATTATAGTCAAAATAGTGGGTAATTGCAACAGAAACTAAATGGGGCATGCACTGATGGTTCATGGGATCCCCAGCAGAGCTCAAATCAGTATAGTCAAAGTAACAATGGGCCTTTCTGGAGAAGCACACGCAACGAATTTCTGAATGACCCAGTTCAACAACATGGAAATTTTAGTGGGTATTACGGTCATGAAAATAGAGGGTTGCAAAAAACCCCAAACTTGCATGGGAAACATTTAGGAAATGGAAATATACAGAATTCATATGTGCCTGGGAAGGAGCCATCCATAGAAGTCAGACAGAACCCCGATTGTTATAAATCACAAGGAAATCCAGGGTCTCAGGGAAGCCTAAATCAGAATTTTATGCAAAGTTATGCACAGCATCAGCAAAATACCAATGGTTATTCTGAATTGCATCAGCCGAACCCTAGTTATGGACAACATCAACAGAATTCTAGTTATGGATATGAACAGTATCAGCAACAACCCAGTTATAGGCAATACCAGCAAAACCCTAGTTATGGGCAATACCAGCAAAGCCCCCATGCTGGACAATATCCGACAAATTCAGATGCTTTTCAAAATATGATAGTGGATTCTCACGCAGGAAGTGAGTCAAAACCTGAAGGACAATTGATTGAGGCTTCGGAAAATAGCCCGTCTAGTTCCAGTCTTGAAGAGTTGGATCGTTTTTGCAAGGAGGGGAAAGTTAAGGAGGCTGTGGATATCTTGGGACTGCTAGAGAAGCAGCATGTTCATGTGGATTTGCTTCTCTATTTACGGTTAATGCAGGCATGTGGTGAGGCTAAGGCTTTAGAAGAAGCAAACGTTGTTCATGACAACATTACAAGATTATTGCCTACTTTGAATGTGAGTACGTACAACAAAATCTTGGAGATGTATTCTAAATGTGGTTCTATGGACAACGCATTTTTGGTTTTCAACAAGATGCCAAATCGGAATTTGACATCGTGGGACATTATGATAACATGGTTTGCTAAGAATGGTCTTGGGGAAGATGCCATTGATCTATTTACCCAATTCAAGAAAGCAGGCTTGAAACCTGATGGCCAATTGTTCATTGGGGTTTTATACGCTTGTAGTGTCATGGGAGATATTAACGAGGGATTGCTGCATTTTGAATCGATGAGCAAAGATTATGCTATTGTCCCAAATATGGATCATTATGTGAGTGTAATAGATATGTTAGGAAGTACGGGCCATCTGGATGAAGCTTTGGAATTCATTGAAAAGATGCCATTGGAACCTAATGTCGATGTTTGGAAGACCCTGATGAATCACTGTAGAGTTCATGGGCAGTTGGAGCTTGGGGACCGGTGTGCGGAGCTTATTGAGCAGCTACATCCCTCCTGCTTGGATGAGCAATCAAAGGCTGGCCTTATTCCTGTCAAAGAATCTGACCTGGTAAAGGAGAAAGAGAAGAAAAAAATAGCAGCACAAAATCTTTTAGAAGTGAGGAGCCGAGTCCATGAATATCGAGCAGGTGATAAATCGCATCCTGAGAACGATGAGATTTATGCTCAACTTAGGGGTTTAAGGGAACAGATGAAGGAGGCAGGCTACATTCCGGAGACTAGATTTGTGTTACATGACATAGATCAGGAAGGCAAGGAAGATGCTCTGCTTGCCCATAGTGAGAGACTTGCTCTTGCTCATGGCCTCATCAGCAGCTCAGCTCGTTCAACTATTAGGGTTATCAAGAATCTTCGTGTTTGTGGCGATTGCCATAACGCACTGAAGATCATTTCGAAAATTGAAGGTAGAGAACTCATCATGCGAGATGCTAAGAGGTTCCACCATTTCAAAGACGGATTGTGTTCTTGCCGAGATTATTGGTGAACATATGAAACTTGATTTATTCTTTTATCTCAGGTATTATTACAAACTTTGTTTTGAGTACTTGAAATGCAGCCATGGAATATGATAGAATGCTTTGAAAAGTAATTTTGAGATGGACCTTAATTCAACTGATCAAACTGCAAAGCGGGGTAAGCCTATCGCAAAGAGCACCTCATTCTTTCAATGTCCAATATTTAGCTATAGCATCTGTCGAGAAATCGGCCTCTGTAAATACGATAGTGCTGTTCCAACTTTGCTGCCAGGAGCTTTGATATCCTTTGAATTCTTGATGTTATCAGTATTGCTCTTCTTCATAGCTTGCGTATGCGAAATGATACATAAAACTCCAAGACTTGCAAATGCACAAGAAATTAAAGCTACAAGCAATCCATGGGACATCCTTGAAAACATGTTCAAACACAACCAGAGAGTTTACTAGAAGCAATAAACCGCTTCCTGCGTAAGAGAAAAGTTTTTTCTATCCCATACATAAAACCAAGCACGACCCAAAAGATAAAGTACAAAAAGCAGTGTTTTAAAAAGTATCGCTTAATCATTGGTTTCTTAACTCATCAAAATGTACAGTCATGGTCATTTTCGTCAACTCCGTTAAAATTTTCGTCAAGATTAGTCACGTGCCATCATGTAAGGCTGAATCAAAGGGTAAATATGACAAACCAAACCAAATGAGAAAATTGTAGCAATGAGAATAATCCTTCAGCTTTAGCCTAATTAGAACAAAGGTCTCTCAACTCATCAAAATGTACAACTTTGATCATTTTCATCAACTCTGTTAGAATTGCCATCAAACTGAGTCATGTGCCGTGTACGTAAGCGGATCATGATTATGGTGTATATTATCTGTTTGTCCATGGAGCCCGTCCACCATGGCTACTTGTCCTCCTTGGCACGCGCGAGGTTGCCGAAAGAGAATTGGCGGAAGTGGATGGGGGGAAGAGGCTGTCGATGGGGACGGGGAAGGAGACAAAACCTTTTTGGACGTGTAGAGGGTGTAAAGGAGGTGTGGCGTGGAGGGTCGGGGGAAACGTGTCATGGCTATCGGGGTATATTTAATTTTTTTTCATGTTTGCCTATTAATTAGTCTAACGTGTACAATACATGACTTATTTTGATAAAAATTATGACGAAGTTAACAAAAATAATTATGTTTGCACGTTTTGACACATAGCTTATTTTGGTAGAAGTTCTGACGAAGTTAATAAAAATGATTATTTCTGCACGTTTTGACAAGTTAAAAAATCAATAATTATAGATTTTTAGTTAAATGACCATTATTATGATTAAGTTAAAAAGTTGAAAGATCATTGTTACAATTTTTTCTGTTCTTTAGTCAAATCCATACCAAACAGTCATGTTAGGATTCTAAGCCGTTGGATTGATCTAAAGGTTTAATATGTATTGACCACGTGGTCTTTAGTGTTGCCCAAAACAGGCACTCGCTCAGGTGAGCTGCTCCGTCCAACTTTTCTTCTTCCTCTCTGAATTGACGACACCACGATGTGGAGGAACTCGAAGAGTTTATCTTCCAAGTTCCAGATATCCATCAACCCACTCTACCTCCTATCCTCCGCCTCCTCATCCGCCGAACACGGCGGCGTTCAACCTCTGCTGCTCTCTCACTCACTCTCCCAATCCCACCCCTACTCTCCTTCCCCTTCGCCTTCAGATTCTCTAAAGATCGGGCTTCACCGATCCGATGGAGTCGGAGCGCTTTCGGCAACAGCTGATCTCCCGTCGTTGGCTTCCAGGGCCTCGCACTTGGCCCGCCACTATGGGCAATGCTATTGGGAGCTCTCCAAAGCTCGCCTCAGGTACTCATTCCCCCACCATTTCCTCAATATTTTTCATTTGATTTTTTGAAATTCAATAATTTTTCATCATGGGACAGTTAAATCATTGTATTATCTGATTTATTGATAATTTCTGTGATAATTTTTAATTTTATTTTGTTAGTATCTGATATGTTAATCTTATGTTGATTCACACTGCTGTATTCCTAATTAGTATGTTTGATTTTCTATTGGAAAACAAGATTTAATTTCAATATAAGAATAATACAATCTCTGTGGAGTAAGCTGTCATCCCTTACAAACTAGATTGCAGAAACAATAATATGTGTTCTTCCAACCGTTAGGACCTTAAACCGAAATTAGGTTATCGAAAAACAGCTCCAGTCCAGTTGGCATGAATATAACCCAAAAAGTTGCACCCCATTGTGAAGAGTGAGGAGAAAAAGAAAAAGAAAATGCTAGTTTGAACACATTAAGTCCTGCTCACCCGCACAAATATGTTCTTCGAAATTCTCTTGTTTCTCTTCAGCAACAAAACCCAAAATTGGCTAGCACACTACAGCCCCAAAACCTTTTCCTTCTCTTGTTTCACATTTCCTTCGCAACACTATCTCAGTCATAGCAATGGAGACACGGGACGTGCACTTTTATCCTCAGTATTAAAACATTATAAACCATCATGGAGACAAGCAGGTGCATAGTCTTGTCCATATAGTCATATCATAGGTTTTGACCTCCATGAGAAACCAACGAAGCAGCTAACCAAGAAAAAACTGAACCAATAAAGAGAGATGGATTGTTACATAAACCGAGAAGCTGCCACATGGTTATTGACTCCATCTTCTACCCTCTGATCTAACCAGATATACATGAAAATGCACCGAAAAGGACAACCAAGAAGTGAGCTCCCCCAACTTCCAAATCATTGAAACTTTCCTGAAACCATCTCAGCTCAATGGAATAGAAGTTCTTACAAATCTAGTAAGGGGCATGTTTCGATAACTGGACATATCGTACAAGTGAGGAAACTAATTATTCAAAGATGACTCCCCAACCCTTCCTCACATCCTAGAATTTCATCAGTTACCAGTGCTAACTTGCAGCAAGATGTAAGGGACTCTTATCCCTGAAAATTCTATTTCGAAGGGCTTAGACTCGATCTCCTCACAGTGGAATTTGCCTCCCACCGGTGTTCATGTAGCACATACTCGTTTTCAATATAAACATTCATAAAGGATCCCTTTCTTAAGGAAATAGCTGTTGTCACTTAGCTAGAAAATACTTATTTTCCAACTCCATCTATTTAAGTTGAATTATCACTTATTAAGTTATTATGCCAATTTTTTCAATCCTGCATTCAGGACTCTGTTTGATTGCAGTATTGGGTGTATTTTCATTCATGCATTAAACCTCTACATTTTATGTTCGTGGCAGATTCTCTTCTAACTAGGGATTATCAATTTTTTGTCATTGAGACTTAGTTTAAGATTTTTTTTTCTTATGAAATTTTCACTTTTACTTCAGCATGCTAGTCGTCGCAACTTCTGGAACTGGGTTTATTCTTGGAAGTGGCCATGCCATTGATTTTGCTGGACTTTGTTTCACATGTGCTGGTACCATGATGGTTGCAGCATCTGCTAATTCCTTAAATCAGGTTTTCTGTTCAATAACATATTTTTCTTTTTACACACCCACACACACACACACAATATACAGAAGTAGAACTAACTGGTGGGTCGTTATGCGAAGAGACATCTCCCTTGTAACAGGAATACACACACACACGCAACATATTTGTTTTCCACTAAAGTTGGATCTAAGATGCAAGCAGGGGTGAAGCTCTTAGCATGGAACCGGAAACGTGAAAATTATGAACAAAATATTTAATTATGATTAGAGTCATTTCAAGATTAATGATTTTCTAAAGTTATGTATTATTTTATTTTGATGGTGCAGTTTCTAATTTTCATTGTTTGGGGTCCATTTGATGGCTCACTATATGAAGTACATGTAGTTTTGTGTATCAACTTTTTGACTAGATAATGTGTTAAATCATTGAAATTATTTGGTTTTAGGTGTTTGAGAAGCAAAATGATGCCAAAATGAATAGAATGAAGAACAGACCATTACCTTCAGGATGCATTACGATCCCTCATGCAGTCACCTGGGGATCCGCTGCTGGTTTAGCAGGCACTGCTTTGTTAGCAAGCAAGGTGCCCAAATGAATTCACACTTTTTTCTGTAGATGTTACATGCCATAAAATTTCTGATTTCCATCACCTCAATGTTTGATCGGCTGTGAGTTTGGGAACTAATGTGGCAACTCTTATGACAAGGTTGTTGCAGGCTAATATGTTGGCAGCTGGTCTTGGAGCTTCAAATCTAATACTTTATGCATTTGTCTACACTCCATTGAAGCAGATTCACCCAGTGAATACATGGGTTGGTGCTGTTGTTGGTGCTATCCCTCCGCTTCTAGGGTAATTTGTTCTGTGATTTTCTTTGAGCTACATGCTATTTTGATTGGACCTATTGGAGTTACTTTATTTATTGCTTTGGCTGTTGAAACGTTATGCTTTCAATTGACTCATAGTAGCTTAAATGTTAGTTGTTGCAATATATTTTGGCAGCCCAAAACTGATCAGGGTTTTACTTTAAATAAAAACCAAGTTTGTTTTCCAATATCTATTGAAAAGTACCCATTGTACTGTGCTAAATATTTTATACATATAATTGCATATTCCCCCAGTATCTTTTTGTCTCTGTCCTCCCCATGACCTCCCTCTCTGGTCTGAAATTTTTTGTCAATATCTATGGACTTACCTCGTAGCTTCCACTTGTTTAACAGAAAAATAGATGTCTCTCTTGCACACACATGTGCATCTTTGCGTATGTTTACACCTTATAATGGGACCATTTCAAGTCGATGATCTTGAACCACCCTGTGCAGGCGTGGTTTTCTTTGCTTCACCATCTGATTGCTATAGCACTCCTGTAGCAAAGGCCTGCACCACAAGAAGCACAATTATTGTTAATCGGTTTGTCTTGGCATGTGTATGGGAAGATATGTGACCATTACTTACCTCTCTCTGATATCCCGTTTTATCTGCCTCGTAGACTTCTAGAAATGAAGCTTCTAACACAGCCATACCCTGCCAATCAACTTTGGTCTTAGGATGTTGTTATGGATATCTGTTGGGAATCATGGTGGCTGACTTTAGCTGTAGACGTAAAAATAGAAACGTTATGTTGGTACTATTAGTTTTACAATTTTCTTGTCTATAATTCAACTCTATTTTTTCTCATTCATATGAGAATAATTCTTATTGAAAAAAATGTGAATAGATCTAGTTTTCTTTTCTATAATTCTTCGTGTTGAAGTTCCCCCTTGCTGTATTCTTGTACTCTATAGTTTTCTTCGTGTTGATCCCTTTGCAGACCTGAACTGATATTCTTGTTTTTTTCATTATTTTTTTTTTTTTGAGAAGAAACAATTTTATTAAAGAATAGAGAACAACACAGAAGTGGATAAGAAATCCACTAACTGTATAACAAGGAAAAACCCATTAGGATTTGGCTACATCAGCCATTTCTAGACCTAGCTCACTTAACTGCTGCTAACAAATCCCATAGTATTTGAGATAGAGAAACATTATTAAACTCTTTAGTGACCGAAGCCCAAAAAGCTGCCCAATATTTTACTCTCCCCCAAAGTTCTTCTGCCCCCACTCCAGTATAGTCTTCAAAAATCCTCTTGTTGCGTTCCAGCCATATATTCCAGAAAATTGCCGATACCAGGCAATCCCACAAAACTTTGGATTTTTTCCTTTTTCCAAGTGCCTTAAAATTTGTGCTTAGTAGCTCGAAACACCCTTTAGGAATGACCCATCTTGCTTTAACCTCCTGAAACAATTTCCACCACAGTTGGATCGAGTAGGAGCAATGAAGAAAGATGTGATTTACACTCTCCTCCTTGGCTTTGCACAGGCTGCACCAATGTGGTGATAAGCACATAAGAGGGTTTCTCCTTTGAATTCTGTCGCATGTGTTTAGATTCCCATTGGCCACAAGCCATACGAGTATTTTAACCTTCGGAGGAACTTTTGATTTCCAAATCTGAGGGTAGGGTGGAAAATAGTGCACACTCCCATTGTTGCTCAGTAGTGAACGATAAGATTTGCATGAGAACAAACCTGAAGCTTCCAGATTCCACCTTCTGTTATCCATCTTTAATGGAGACAATCGAACCTCTTCCAGTTTCTGTAATAATGTGGCCACCTCTACTATCTCCATCTCATTCAAGTTTCTCCTAAAATCAAAGTTCCAACTCAAAGGATTTGATGAAACTTCCACGAAGCTCGAGATGTTTTGATTGTGCTTCCTCGAAAGTAGGAATAGTCTGGGGAATTGCTCCTTCATCGGTCCCCCTGTTAACCACCCATCCTCCCAAAACCTCACCCTCTCTCCGTTGCCCACCTCAAACGTGCAGCTTCTAAGAAACTGATGAGAACCACTCGAAATGTCTTTCCATGGGCTTCGACTTGAAACCTTCCTTTGAGGAAGTGCATCCCATCCATTAGCTTGTAGCCCATACTTACTTCTTATCACCTTGTGCCACAGAGACTGTGACTCCCTTGGGAATCTCCACAACCACTTAGCCAATAATGCTTCGTTCTGATACCTCAAGTTCCCCACCCCTAGACCTCCTTCCTCCTTGTTTTTAGTAACTAACTCCCACTTGGCCAAATGTGTTTTCTTACCTTCCTCCATGCCTTCCCATAGAAACCCCTTCATTAATTTTTCTAGACGTCCTCTTACCCCGCATGGAATTTTGAACAAGGACATATAGTAAATCGGCATGCTTTCCAGGACTGATTGAATTAGAGTTAATTTACCCCCTCTGGATAGGAAAACCTTCTTCCAACTTTGAAGTCTTCTTTCCATTGTTTCTACCACTGGATCCCAAAACCTTATTGCTCTTGGCCTTCCTCCAAGGGGAAGCCCCAAATACTTTATGGGCCAGCACCCTACCTCGCACCCCCAAGAAACTGCCAACCTGTTTAGTTTCTCACGCTCTGAATTTATCCCAGCCAAAAAGCACTTAGCTTTGTTGATTTTCAATCATGAGACCGAACAGAATAAATTAAGCACTTGGATTAGGTTGTTCCAAACTTCCTCGTCTTCCGTCAAGAAGAAAATGGTATCGTCGGCAAATTGAAGATGAGATATCTCCACCTTTTCTTGGCCGATACACAAGCCTTTGATGAGATCAGTTTCTTGTGCCTTCTCCATTAACCTGCTCAAAACATCGACTACTTAGGTGAAAAGAAAAGGTGACAGTGGATCGCCTTGTCTCAATCCTCTTGAAGCTTGAAATTTTCCCCTTGGCCTTCCATTGATCAAAACGGAGAAATTTGCAGAGCTTAAACATCCTTGCATCCATTTCCTCCATCTATTGCCAAAACCTTTTCTTTGAAGTACTTCTTCGAGAAATCTCCATTCAACATGATCATACGCTTTTTCAAAGTCGATCTTAAGCACCAATCCCTTCTCTTTTTTCTGCCTCACCTCTTCTACCACTTCATTTGCAATGAGGACAGCATCCAAAATTTGTCTATCCTTAACAAACGCCCCCTGATTCGGAGAGACCGTGGTATCCAAAACCTCCTTCAATCTTGAAGCCAATGTTTTTGCTATAATTTTATACAATCCAGTTACTAAACTTATGGGCCTATAGTCTGTCACTTTCAAAGAATCTGATTTCTTCGGGATCAGGCAAATGAAAGTCTCGTTCGTCACTGCATTTATTATCCCTTTCTCAAAGAACAACTCCATGATCTTCATTATATCCTTTTTCAAAATATCCCAGCAATGTTGAAACATTTGCATAGAGAAGCCATATGGTCCTGGTGATTTATCCTTTCCACAATCGAAAACTGCTCTTTGAACTTCTATTTCCTCAAAAGGCCTCTCAAGCCAACTTGCCTGAAGGGCGTTTATTGGAGCCCAATTTATCCCTTCCAAACCCCAACATGCCTCTTCGTTACTGCTGAATAAGGATTTGAAAAAATTGACAATATGCTCTTTGATCTCTTTTGCATCCTCTATTATTCCCCCTCCAACCGACTCTAACCTCTCAATATAGTTTCTCTTCCTTCTCCCATTTGCAACTCGATGGAAGAATTTTGTATTACCATCCCCTTCCTTTGCCCATTCCACTTTGCTTCTCTGCCTCCATTTCACTTCTTCTTTAAAAGCCAAGTCTCCTACAAGGGTTTGGAGTTCTTCCCTTTTACTTCTAGCTTCAAAATCTAAGCCTTCCAACCCCTCTCTCCTGTCCAACTCCTCTATGTTTGCTTCCACTTCTTTCAAGACTTTTTCGATCTCGCCGAAGCTCTCCTTACTCCAGCTTTGCACCTTTTTTTTCATGGCTTTTAACTTGATCATAAATTTATAACCCTCCCATCCCTCCACTTGCTCCGAATGCCACCATTCCTTGAATTTATTCCTGAATTTTGGATCTTGGAGCCACATGTTTTCAAATCTGAAAGGACATGGCCCCCATTTCACTTTGTTGGTGTCTAGCTGGACTGGGCAATGATCAGAAATGACCCTAGCCAAGGCCGTTTGTCTAGCCACAGGGAAGATATCTTCACAACCTGTAGAGCATAAGAATCTGTCTAATCTCCGACACACAGGTTCTTCTCTGAGGTTTGACCAAGTAAATTGTGCATTGAGCAGCTCCAAATCCTTGAGTTCTGTCTCTCTAATGAAATCATTAAAATCCCTCATGCTTTTAGTCAACCTCCCCCCGTTTGATTTCTCATTTATAAATCTAACCACGTTAAAATCTCCTCCTACACACCATCTTGGTCCACACATACCATAAAGTCCCGCCAATTCTTCCCAAAACTCCCTTCGGTCTCTATTTTTACATGGACCATAGACTCCAGATAGCCACCACTCCATCCCATTGGGAGCCATAATTTTTATTGATTCAGAGAAAACACCGATCAAAGATTCGGTTACTGACATGTGTTTTGTATTCCAGATTACAGCTATGCCCCCTGAGCTTCCTTGTGCAGGGGCATAAATCCAGTCTTTATATCTACTTCCCCACACGCTAGCCACAAGGCTTCTGTCAATCATAGCTTTCTTAGTTTCCTGTAGTATGATGATGACGGGCTGTAACCGTTGGAATTGCTTTTTCAAAGTTAGCCTCTTCTGTCTACTTCCCAATCCTCTAACATTCCAGCTAATTATCTTCATTAAAACTGGTATTGCCCCTGTGAAGTTTACTTTCTCCCTTAAAACCATCCTCTTTCTTGCCTCTTCTGACTTTCCCTTTCTTCGCTTCTTGTAACAGAGACCTTTTCAACGGAAACAAGGAAATCTTCATTTTAGACAAAAATTTGGAATTTAGATGTTGTGCCTCACTGTTGGCTAATTGGCCTGCCAATTTTTTCCTTCTTCTGTACTTTAATATTTCCTTGTTTTTTCCTATTGCCTTAGTAACAGACTTCTCCTCGTGATTAGATGCCTCCTCCTCCAACGTTGTCAGTGCTTTCCAAATTTGAATCCTTGAATAGGTTATGGAGGTCATCACAGGATAATTCAAAATCTTCAGATGTTTCTTTTTCCTCTTGAGAGTAAGCCTCCGCCTCCCCATCAGCAACAGAAGATTGGGCGGAGAAATCTTCGTCGTCGCTGTCTAACAATTGAGCCGGATCCATGCCTAGAGCCTCCATCCTTCTCCACCATTGATCTGCTGGATTCTTCTCACTCGACCCGCTCGGTGATCGGGCACGGTCATCATCGGCCTCGCTCTCCAGATCTTCCTCTAATTCACTATCTGAATCAGTGAATGTGAGGTTAGAAGGCCAGCCTTTCGTCAGAATAGGCCCTTCTAGTTGATTCTGACCAGAGCCAAAATCTTGTGGTAAAAGAGTCTTTAGCCGCAATCCGCCCCTGTCAAGTTGGCCAAATCTCCCAAAGAAACTCGAGCATGTGCTCAAGGAAGATCTAATTGGAATGCCTGCTGTATAAAACTCCGTGGCCCGTGGTTGCTGGGTATCGCCCAATGCCGTATATCCTCCAACGGTGTGCCTTAGAGTCGGCTGCCTTAGATCCTCCCACGGATTCGACAACGTTCGAGACTTATACAAAAGTTCCATCTCGGATTGAAACCGATGTCTCATCCCGTGAATTGTTTGAATAAGTGGGCCTCGACCTGACCCATCCCAATGAGATTCACAGCCCATCGATTTACCATTTATAATTGTAAATAAATGTTTAGCACTCATAGGCCCGGTCACCGCCATATTATCTCCAATATTTGGGCTTTGAGTATCAAAGCCCACCACTCCATCAAGTTTAATTGGAATAAAGTTGTTTTTGTTGGGCCCACTCCCATCGTAAACATCTACAACATTTCTAATGCATATCTCCACTCTTGTTCCTTTAAAATACTCCCTGCTTGATGAACTCTGTGCCCCCTCTGTACTCGAGCAACCGCCATCTTTCCCATCTAATTCCAGCCTTTTGCTTTTACCCGGAGAAACATATGCAACATTTCTAGTGCATATCTCCACGCTTGTTCCATTAAAGTACTCCCTGCTTGATGAAATCTGTGCCCCCTCTGTACTAGAGCATCCGCCATCTTTCCCATCCTGTGTTTGAAGTGGCGTCCCATACTCTCTTTCAGAGACAATAATGTCAGAGAGTTGGTTTGCAGGCATCTCGTAACTCGCGTCCAGTCTCAGTCCTGTCGTGACCAAACATTCTGTCACCACCGATAGTGACTGGGCAGTCGATGGCGCCGATTCGAAAACTGGCGCATTTCCCCGTCGCGTGGGTTGCCTCCCCGAGCTCGGCCGTCGCCGGATGAGTTATTCCAGAATTCCGTTGTAATTGCTGTTCCTTTTTCAGAGACCCAACTAAAGATTCCGGTCTACCCCGATCTTCAGCCGAAAACATGGGTCTCATCGCTGGCGAAAGTTGCCGGATCCTGACCCTGAAGACTAGGTCTCCGTCAGCCACTTCTACTACCTCAGGGATGAAACCAGTTATGTTGGTTTTGAGTTTTATCTTTGCTTCGAGCAAGAAACCGAATCTAGCGGTTGTTTGATCAATATCCGCCAGACCTCCGCAAGCCTCGCCAATAACCTGGAAGAATTTTTTGGTCCAAAGATGCGGTGGTAAACCTTCCAGTGCAACCCAACCTCCATAGACCGCCAGTCTTTGATTTGTATTCAAACTCTCCCACCACCCCGCCAGTTTCACCTCGGGATACTCCTTCATGCCTATTGCTCCAAGTAGTGCTATTTTTTTTGCTTCCTCCTCGTTCTGGCAAACAAACAGTGCTTTGTTGCATTGAAATGGCGAGAGTCTGATGTCCATTCCCAGAAGATTTCGAAGTGAGGCCTCCACCTCCCTCCATGATTGATGCACCACCTTTCTCTCACAGACTACAACACTTCCCCAACTGTAAGATTCTTTAGAGCAGTTCCTCTGATTCCAAGTGAATTCTTTCCAAAGTTCCTCTCTGGCTCTCCGATTGGATTCCTCCTTTGTCGTCTGCCTGCCTCCAGTGACTGCATCCCTATATGAACCTTGAACACCGGCTTCCAACATATTTCTTCTAGGCTCAGTTCCAACCCGATTCATCTTCCCCATTGTAGTCCCCGTCTTCTTTCCCCCTTGCAATATTTCATACATCAGCTCCTCCAGATTCCTCCATCCGATACCTTTAAAACCTTTTGGAACGAAGATATTTCTGACGAAGCCATCCTTTTCAGTTTTGGAAAGGACAAGGACCTCCCCATTTCTGTTCTGAAATCCTTCAACCCAAAACTGATAGTTGTGACCTTTGTATTTTCTGAAGAAGTTCAAACCACCTGTGGCAATGACCGCCTTTAACTGCTCAATGATCCACGCTGCACAACCCAGATCAAAAGATATCTGATATCCTCTGGTTCTCGTTCTCTCTGTTACCCGAATCCTTTCGCCAAAAGACTTCTCTTCAATCTCTAAAATGAAAACCTTGTGCTCAACTTTAAAATCCCTGGATAAGTGTCTGTAGCTCATCTTCCTCGCAAAAGTTTAGCCTTTACAAAGAGTTCCAGCATTTGTTCCGGGCGCCGTAGTTGATATGATTCCTTGATCTGATCTGGAACTTCTGAGGAACTCCATTCTATCAATCTTCAAACTCATCTTCACAGATCAAATACTCATCAGCAAAACATGAATCTTCTTCATTAATGCCTCCTAGATCTCCAACAGAGACTTGAACCATCTAAAAGCAAAGGCAAAGGCATTTGCTCCGCCAGATATTAAAGCTCATGTGTAACCTTATGACATTTGTGTTTATTAACTGATGAATTTGATTTAGTTTTTTGACTGGAATCTGATTCAAAGGTCTATGAGTGCCATTCGGATTTATGATCTGCTAAATGTAGTGTACATTAAATTGGAGTCATGACATATATCAAGAACTGAATATTCCTGCATGTTGGGCTTTCAGTTGGGCTGCAGCTTCCGGCCAGGTTTCCCTCAATGCAATGCTACTCCCAGCTGCTCTCTACTTTTGGCAAATACCTCATTTTATGGGCCTAGCATACTTGTGCCGTAATGACTATGCTGCTGGAGGGTATGAACTTTTGGGTCTTTCATGGTCTTACTTTAACATTAATGTCATCAGCTGAAAAGATCCAAATATTTTGCACCTGGAATTGTTTCAGAACAGGAGTTTTATTTCCTGCCTTTGCTTTCGTGGGCCTTGTATCTGTTCATGGAAATAATTAATCAGTATCCAATTATGCCCTATGAGTACAAGGCAGAAAGAATTATAGTTGACAGATTTTATACTTTTTGAGAGCGAATGGTGTGAAAAGCCTGTTCTGTTATCCAATTTTACTTCCCCTTTTAAATGATTAGCATGAGATTTTAGGAATTTGTAGTCAAGCTGATTGCAGGTTGTATCTTTGCTCGTGTGATGGTGGTCCACAGATTATTGATTCAGTTCACTTGGCTCCTTCCTCACTAATCCTTTTTCATTTGTTGCATATTCAGATTTAGGATGTTCTCCCTTGCTGATGCTTCTGGTTGGAGAACAGCCTCAGTAGCTTTAAGGAATTGCATATACATGATCCCTTTGGGGTTCTTGGCCTATGACTGTAAGTCCAAGACTCACAAACCATCGTTCTTTTTCTAATCATGTTTCTATTTGTATTTCTGTATTTCTGTTGGTGGTTGTCTTCTTGTAAAGCTCTTTGAGCATTTTTCTTTTCTCTCTTTTCAACCAATGTCCGATCAATTTTTATTTCTTATTGAAAGAAGGTTTTCCGTCATATAGGTGTCAGCATTGGTCTTCTTTAAATTGAAAATACATTTACCTTTGGGAAAAACGCAAGAGTCGTGTCATATGGCTGTTTTCAGATTGCATTTTGAGTCTTTAGCTATTTGCATTTTCCCAAGACTCCTGGTGGGTTTAACAAAGCTGACGAGTTATATTTGTTGCTCATGGTTTTGGGTGATTTCATACGTCACTGGTCCTCTCGTACATTGACTTTAATATGTGGCTCCTTCTACCTGTTATCAATTGTATGATACTGTGGGGACAATTCTTGATCATCTTAGTACGTGATTGATTAATCGGACATGTCATTTTTGTTATCATGCAACTCTTCTTGGTAGTAGAATGACCAACATATTCCATGCTTGAGATGCAACCCGTGGCCTTTGATCACTAAGCAGGGAATAATTAATGTTGGGGATTACATCTCATTCCGCCCGTTTCTTCTGTCTGCAGGGGGTATGACGTCTGGATGGTTTTGTCTTGAATCTACCCTTCTTACTCTCGCGATAGCTGCAACATCATTTTCGTTCTATTGAGACCGTACTACACATAAGGCAAGGAAGATGTTTCATGCCAGCCTTCTTTACCTTCCTGTATTTATGTCGGGGATTATGTTCCACCGCATCGTTGATAATCAACAAAGCCTTTCTGAAGAGAATTTAGAGAGTAGTGTTGAGCTTTCATTGTCCTCACAAGACGGCAATGTCAAACGGAAGAGTAGGTTGAGGAATTCCACAGATGGCTCACAAGTTCGCCCACCTGTATCATACGCCTCTATTGCACCGTTTCCGTTCCCAGTTCCTTCGTATGCCGATCCATGATATGTTTCTGGGTCCCTTGTTTTGTACAATGAAACGTCGAAAGCTGCCCAATAAAGTATTTTTGTTCAAAGAGCAATGTCTTTCCCCAAGCAAACGTCTCCCGGGAAAGGTCGAAAGCCTGTATTCTTTTGCAAATTGCAAGTTTCTTGTTGCGAATGTAATTTTTGCTTTGTAGTGTTGGGAGGTTTAGGTGTTTGAGCTGGTAATGCATTGTTGATTTAAAGTATACGAATATGGCCATCTGTTCAATGATTATGGAAGAGCAGCTATTGATTTTTTGTAGGGATGATATTTACAGAATGATTTATAATATGAAAGGTTCTGATTATAAACATAAAATTCTGTAAATCGATCGTGAAGTTTCTTGAGGAACTCCTCAATCTTAAGGAGCCAAGATATCTGCATCAACTGCATGATCGAGTTGCCAAGCCCTTGATAGAGTTGTGTGCCCCCTGTTATATTGAGATTAGGCGATAGCTCTTTTTGGGTTCACCTTCCATACCTATTTAAGCGCAAGTCCCATTTGCATTTCACATATAGGATTGGAAGACTTCCAAGAACTAACTTGCCATAAATGTCTCTTGTTCAACGGAGATATCAAAAATGTCGTATAGACATATAACAATAATAAATGACGTATTATTTATTCCAATCAAGATGTCAAAGATGACATGAAAGAGAAGACTAAGCTGACATGGATAAAGAGATGTTAAATTTGAAGTTGTCTTTAAATTTAATTATTTTTTATTTTCAAAGGTTCACTTGCTTTACCATAAAAGAAGCAATAAATTATATTATTTTTAAACCAACAATCCAACTTTTATTATTTTTGTTTGAAAAAACATAAATGAAGTAATAAATTTTGGCATATCGGGTTTAATGAAAATATTGATAATATGTCAAATTGTTAAGTCAACCATCAAATTGAAATTTGATGTTTTGAACTTGACGTCTCATTTGCAAATGTTTTAACATACTAAAACGTGTGTACATATTACATATGCACGTGTTCAAGTGTGTCTACATTTGGCCACGTGTTACCATCACTGGCTCAATTATCAACCCTATTTACAATTAATTTGTATAGATCGGGCCAAATGTTTTTTTTCAAGCCCTTCATTTCCAAATTCCAAATCTTTAATATTAAAAGTTTGAAAAATATCCACTTACTGCTTCCCTCACAACCACATGACTTTTCCTTGTGGATCAAATTAGAACCACCATTGCCTGAAATCTGTTTTGGGAATGGAACGTCGCTTTTGTCTTATTGCTCTTGACTGACTTAAAGACTGTCTGGAACGTCGCTTTTGTCTTATTGCTCTTGACTGACTTAAAGACTGTCAAACGTCTTTGCGGAGAGAAATTTTTAGTTGTGACGGGAACACAAGTGGTACATCATGTATTTTAATAGGAATGGTGAGAATTTTTTTTTTTAAAGTTATTAACTTTTTAACACACATATCCCACTATTTGTTTAATGACACGTGATGTATCACTCTGTGTACTGATCACATTAAAAAATCTCTCATTTGCGGGCTGGATGTGGAAAAAGGAAACACTTTTCATAAACTTCCAAGCTAAAAACTGGCTTTTCCTATGTAAACCCGATTGGGCCGCTGGATGTAGAATAAGGAAAGCCCTTTTCATAAAATTTGAAGCTACAAAGTACCTTTTTCTATGTAAAATAGACTGGATTAAATGTATCATGTGACAGGGAAAAGAAACCGTATAAAAAGGAAGCTCTTATCATAAAATTCCAAGCTAAAAAGTTGCTTTTCCTATGTAAAACCGACTGGCCGCTGGACGTAGAAAAAGAAAGCTCTTTTCTTAAAATTCCAAGCTAAAAAGTAGCTTTTTCTTTCTAAAATCTATTAGATTAAGACTTGGTTTAGTATTGAGGTGATTATGAAAAAAGATAGTATCAAAAAAGTTGGGAACTATTTTTGTGTTTGATAAACATTTAGCTTCAGTTTTTTTTTCACAGTTTTTGGTAAAAAAAAAGCCAAAAACAAGAAGCTGCAAAACCCATCTTTGAAAAACCGGCTTTTTTTCACATCTGTTTTACATAAAAGTGTTCCAAACACTATAATACTGCTTTTTTTTTTCAAAAGCACTTTTACAAAAAAGTTTACTAAACACTTTGCTGCTTTATTTCACAACTGCTTATTCTTACAGCATAGCAAAAACAGCTTTTTTTCAAAGCACAACAATACCAAACCAGACCTAAATCCTAGTTTTGATATTGAGGTGATTCTGAAAAAAGTGACTATCAAAAAAAGGTGGGAGCTTTTTCATGTTTGGTGAACATTCAGCTTCAGTTTTTTTTCACAATTTTGGGTGAAAAAAAAGCCAAAAACACAAAGCTGCAAAACCTAGCTTTGAAAAACCAGCTTTTTCACATCTGTTTTACATAAAAGTTTATCAAACATTATAATATTGCTTTTTTTTTTCAAACACACTTTACAAAAAAGTTTACCAAACACTCTGCTACTTTATTTCACAGCTGCTTATTCTCACAACACAGCAGAAGCAGTTTTTTTTCAAAACATAATAATATCAAACCAGCTCTAAATGTACCGTGTGACAGGGTATTTGTCACCCACAATGTCATGTGTAAAGTACTTTCAAATTTGTTTGCTCAGTTACTGTTTACTTTTGTTGAAATTAAATATCCACTTGAGTGAAATACAGGCATTAGGCCTAATCCAAACTTATTTTAGGTGCAAACATTTTGTTCATTTTTTTCCCCTCCTGTAGACTGACCGATAAGTTATGGAAGAACATTGTCTACCACTCAAATTTAAAAGAGATAGAATCATGAACAGTGATGAAGTTTATATTATTTTATTTTCGATGCACAAGTAGTTAATTTTAATTAAAAAGTTTCATGATGATGAACTAATCTCCATTGGAAAATGAAACAAATAAATCCTTCGATCTTAGCTTAGTTTGTCAGTCAATACTTCAATTCTCTTCTCAAAAATGATTTTTAAAACTAATTAAGTAGATCAATTATTGCTCTTTTTGGGTTCACCTTTCATACCTATTTAAGCGCAAGTCCCATTTGCATTTCACATATAGGATTGGAAGACTTCCAAGAACTAACTTGCCATAAGTGTCTCTTGTTCAAAGGAGATATCAAAAATGCCATATAGACATATAACAATAATAAATGACGTATCATTTACTCCAATCAAGATGTCAAAGATGACATAAAAAAGAAGACTAAGCTGACATGGATAAAGAGATGTTAAATTTGAAGTTGTCTTTAAATTTAATTATTATTATTTTTTTTTTCAAAGGTTCACTCGCTTTACCATAAATGAAGCAATAAATTATATTATTTTTAAACCAACAACCCAATTATATTATTTTTAAACCAACAACCCAACTTCTATTATTTTTGTTTGAAAAAACATAAATGAAGCAATAAATTTTGGCATATCGGATAGAATAAAAATATTGATAATATGTCAAATTGTCAACTCAACCATCAAATTGAAATTTGATGTTTTGAACTTGACGTCTCATTTGCAAATGTTTTAACATACTAAAACGTGTGTACATATTACATATGCAAGTGTTCAAGTGTGTGTCTACATTTGGCCACGTGTTACCATCACTGGCTCAATTATCAACCCTATTTACATTTAATTTGTATAGATGGGGCCAAATGTTATTTTTTCAAGCCCTTCATTTCCAAATTCCAAATCTTTAATATTAAAAGTTTGAAAAATATCCACTTACTGCTTCCCTCACAACCACTTGACTTTTCCTTGTGGATCAAGTTAGAACCACCATTGCCTGGAATTTGTTTTGGTAATGGAACGTCGCTTTTGTCTTATTTCCCTAGACTGACTTAAAGACTGTCAAACGTCTTTGCGGGGAGAAATTTTTAGTTGTGACGGGAACACAAGTGGTACATTATGTATTTTAATAGGAATGGTGAGAAATATTTTTTTTTTTAAGTTATTAACTTTTTAGCACACATATCTCATCATTTATTTAGTAACACGTGATGTACCACTCTGTGTACCGATCACATTGAAAAATCCTTCATTTGTTGGCCGGATGTGGAAAAAGGAAGCACTTTTCATAAACTTCCAAGCTAAAAAGTGGCTTTTCCTATGTAAACCCGACTGGGCCGCTGGATGTAGAAAAAGAAGCCCTTTTCATAAAATTTGAAGCTAAAAAGTACCTTTTTCATGTAAAATAGACTGGATTAAATGTACCGTGTGACAGGGAAAAGAAACCGTAGAAAGAGGAAGCTCTTTTCATAAAATTCCAAGCTAAAAAGTTGCTTTTCCTATGTAAAACCGACTGGCCGCTAGACGTAGAAAAAGAAAGCTCTTTTCCTAAAATTCCAAGCTAAAAAGTGGCTTTTTCTATTTAAAACCTATTGGACTAAGACTTGGTTTGATATGTTCGTAACATGTGATCGATAACGATCCGATTAGTTAACTCGTTGATCCAAAACCCGTTATTTTCTTATCGTTTCGAATCAGATTAACTGGTCATGTAAGAAATTGTCATGTCAATGCTCCAATTTGGACCTCCCTTTTCTCTGATACATAATTTGTCTTGTAAACTACTATACATCACACAAAATGCGCATTTCAAAGCACTTTATCGGAGTTGTTTTATTTCATAGGTTACTAAGTGTCTCTCATGACTTTTCTTTGGGGATGAAGTTGAATTATCACTACCTGGAATTAGTTTTGGGGATGGCCCATCATTTTTGCCTTTTGTCTCTTGACTGACTTATAAATTTTTCCACAACGACTTTGTCTACTGTCTTTGTGGCGCTGGATGTGGAAGAATGAAGCTTCTTTCATAAATTTCAAAGGTTGAGCAAAATCTCCTCCAATTATATTTTTGATGGGAAAAATAATCACCTTAAGACCAAAAAAAAAAAAAAAAAGAGAGAGAGAGAGAGAGAAGAAATAAGACCTGTAGAATATTAATCTTCGTGAGGTATATAATTATATATGCAAGTGGTAAATTGTTTTGATGTATAAAGTCTTTCTCTTTGACCAACGAAGAGAAAGCTTTGTTTACTCTGATACATGATTTAACTTCTAGATATTTCAGAGGACCTTATAGGAGTTGTGTTTCTCAGGTTACTAACCATTTCTCGCAAACAAGTTATGTTCTTCAAGGTATGTGGCATAGATGGGGTTATGATCCAAGTTACGTTCTTTTCTATGCCTTATTCTATAAGGGCCCGCTTGTTTGATCGGATTAGACAAGATTGGACTGGACTAGACTGAAGTCCGTTGTTTGGTGTGCTCCAGGATTAGGTTTAATGAGCTTAGGTCGGACTCGTTCGGATTAAAGACCTCCTTATGCGTTCTTAACGGGGATCCCCAATTTCGGGCGGACTCGTAAGCCCTTCGCCGTTCTGATAGAGAGAGTCGCTGGTCCTCATCTCTGCGTCTTCCTTCATCGTCAACCTTGCCTCCCTCATCGTCGTCGTCCTGACCCTCATCTCTGCGTCTTCCCTCATCTGCATCTGCTCGCCCTTATCTGCTCGAAGTTGTCAGGTAAACTTCGAAACTTCGATTTATTTCTTCGATTTGTTTGCAGATCGTGATGTTACTGACCTTTATTTGATTTTGTTGTTATGGGTTTGAGAAATTTTCATTCATAGACCTCTGCACTTGAACAAATTAGGGTTTTGATGTTCATACAACTGGGGTGAGAAAACTTGTTCCCTGCAATTCAAATTTTACGCACATACTAGTAACTTCTGCAACTCTGCCTTGGAATTGTATCTTGCATAATATAACTGCTTTCATATCTGGCACAAGTGAAATACTTTATGTATGCTTGTGGAAGAAGTTGGGTGATAAGATTCCGTACGGTTTTCTCTGTGCATGTCTAAAATTCAGTCTCTATATCATAATAGAAATACATGAACTTTTTGTTCTCGTCATTGGTCGATGATGGTTTTCCCTTTCCACGGTCTGATCTCCATTCATTCACAATTGACTAGATCATTGATGGAATGCAATAATATGCAAATTCTGAATTTTCCCTCTATGAAACCTACATTAGAAGAAGCTCTTGGGAAGATAACAGAAAGATCTCTCTTCTTTATTATCATTAAGTGCCTTCACATTTGGTGTGGTTACATTTATTCCAAATTTGCCTTCTGTGAAACCTACAGTAGAAGAAACTGTTGGGAAGATCAAATAGAGACTCTCATCTTTATTATCATAAAGTGCCCCTCCATAGATCAATTTTCGACATGGATCTATTGAATGTAGTCCTTGGATGTGTGAAAGTTTGCGTTGCATCTCTATGAATATGACTTCTGTGATATTATAGAAAAACCAAACTGTTTAGGCAATATAAAAAAGGACCCACCATTTTGTAAAACTTCATGGCTGTTTGATATTTGATCGTATGAATTTAACTTTAGAAATACACTTCTGTAATTAGGTGGTAAAGATCCCCAATTCCAGTGTCCTACATGTTTAATTGGATGACAATATCTTCAAATGAGTGTACTACAAGTTTGAACTAGGTTTAATTGGATGACAATAGCTTCTTTTCCTGTTGAATGCTATGTTTCCGATGAATAAGTTTGAACTACAAGTTTTTTTCCTAGATAGCAATTTCAATAAAGGAGGCGGTCTTCTTGTGGTTTTTATCACACAAACTGATTGTTCATAGTGAAGTCTATATGCACTATGATTGCTACCTTAAGATTGTAATTTAATGTACCATTTCCATAGTTGATGTTGTGAAGTTGACAAAGGATTGGCGTATTTATGATGTTGTTGTGTTGACAGTACAAGAACATGTTTACTTGATAAGGGATGTCATTCAAATAGAAAGAATAACATGGTTCTCTTTTTCTCTAAGTATTGTCTCTGACATTTCATGAAATGAACTAGAGGCATTAGGTAGGATTTTGTAAATTATGGAGATCTACTTTGGAATGCTATACTATAGTTAACTGGCATTTTGTAAATTATGGAGATCTTCTTTCTCTCCAGATTTAGTCCAAGAGCCAGTTACCCTCGGGACCATACCATGGTCACTTCTATGTCTGCTGCTGCCCACTGGTTGTTGTTACACTGAATCGTATTCGACTCATTTGCTTGGACCCCTGCTGAGTTGTTATTGTGTGTTGCACGAGTTGAAAATTGTGGGAAGGTGAAGATGTTAGCCAAAGGCTGTTGCTTGCTCCTCTTGTTGTTGTTCATGGACTGAAAAATCTGCTCTAGCTCCTTCACAAAGTTTATGGCACCCCCAACAATTGATGCTTGGTCCCCCTGTAACAAATATTTATAACAATATTAATTTGGTCCAATCCCCAAAAAAAATTCCGTTTAAAAGAACATATAGGTAGAAATCCATGTGAGTTTTTTGGGTTAATCCCAAAAACATTTCAATCTAAAGAAAATGGAGATGCAAGGGACTTCTAGTTGTAATGCCTCCTGTAATAGTGGTTAAGCCAGTTTACCCTCGAAGTTTTGTGTTTGTGCATCTCCCTCCCGTAATATGACTTTTGTAAAATAAAAACATATGTAGCTCGATGAAATTTTTTGGCCCTTTTTGTACCTCTTGATTTGTTTCTTGTTTTCTTGTTTAAACTTGGAATACTTGTAGAGCATGCTCTGTGTTCTAAGAGAATTGAGATTGTTTTTGTAACTAGACAAAATATTGGAGGGAAAATAAGTGGTAAAACCGTTTTATACACCAAGCCCAAATTTCATTTGAATTAGGATATGTATTTATCTTTTCATTTATATTAGCAGGTACTAAAAACAAAACAATTGTTCTCTATTTTTAAGATTCTTAATATACATGGTAAAAATATGCTCCAATTAACCCAGATCATGAGATTTGTAGCATTATTCTATTACACAATGGCAAAAATTTTAGGGTGTTGGGCACAGGTTTTTGAGCTATTAAAATAGAACAATAATGTAGTTCTACTCTAAGCAAACACAAATCTGGTGAACAGTACTGTTTTCATTATCCTGCTTCTTAGTCCAACACTGCACCAAACACTACACTAAGTTAGTCCAACTTAGTCTAGTCTAAGCCAGTCCAGCTTAGTCCCTGCAGCTAGTCCAGTCCGAGACAGTCCGGTGCAACAAACGCACCCTAAAGGACTTCAAATATTTTCTTTATGTATGACAAATGATAACCACAAGTTGATTGGCTCTTAGTTCAACTTAGTTTGCAATTCTCACATGGATATGTTTACATAAATGTATAAAAGACCATACGAAAATGAAAGAACAGAAGGGAAATGATGTTAAATACTTAGAAAATATCCAACTACAAAGTAATAACTTGAAAGAAATGAAAAATATAAGAGATCAAGCAAGTTAAACCCATTTGGGCAAACTTTCTTGCTAGTCGGGCAAGTTCGTGCACGTTGTAGAAGTGATTTGAAAAGAATTTTCTTAAAGGGAATCGATCTTACAGGCAATGTAGCAGAGCTTTAAACATAAATACATGTACAAATATGCTAGATTACAAAAGGAATTTGAAATATTGTAGGCTGCAGATATTCATAGTTTTTATGAGTTGTGAATTGAATGTCATTTTCTTCTTTCTTTATGCTACTATATATAGAACATACATTTCTTCCAGTTTAAACCTTTTACTCTTAGCATATTTATGTATGCTCCTAGTTGTTGATGTAAATACTAATAGTAGGAAAAAAAATTACATTGCAAGAGCTTTTATCCCCTCAAAATAACCAAAATGTCGTCAGAAAGTAGCTTTTCCTAAGTAAAATTGACTAGGTTAAATGTAGTGATAGGATGTTTGTAGCCCACAATGCCACATGTAAAGTACTTTCAAATCCTTGAGCTCAATTACTGTTTACATATGTTGAAATTAAATATCCATTAGCACTAATGAAATAAAGGCATTAGGCCCAAACTTATTATGGGTCAAAACATCTTGTTCATTTTTTACCCTCACGTAAACGAGAAATTATAGCGTAGTACAGTAATACCACGTCATCCGTGATATTTCCTTTCAAATTTCGCCATGTGTCATGTTTTTACACCAGTGGAATTTAATCTCATTTTTAATCTTTAAATAAATTTAAAAATGAAAAAAAAAAAAGAACAAAACAGATCGTGTTCCTGAAGTTTTAGTCCCCTCCGACCCAACCTGGTAATCCCCTTCCACACACCGCCGCATATCTTTTGTTCACGATTTGGGGATTAAAATCGAAAATCCTTTCGGATGCCGGCTCCCAAGCGGTGTGAAGGCGTTTGGAAATACATTCAGCGTGGCTGATGGGTTTGCTTGGCTGAGTCGGACTCATTGATTCAGCGTGGTTCTGGTTGAATTTGGAAACTTGGTAAAGAAGAAAACGGGATTTGATTTGAAGGTTAGACAATTAGATTCAATTTTAGTTTCTGTATTCTTTTGTTTTGATTAAGTTGGGTGGGCACTGACTGATTTTGTTTTGAAATTTCCGTGACTGATGAGGAAATCATCAGAAAATTGAGATTCAATTCCAGCTGTATAAAAGTGGTCGAACGTGGCAAACTTTGAATGGAAGTACCACGAATGATCTATAAGTTATGGAAGAACATTGTCTACCGCTCAAATTTATAAGAGATGCATCATGAAAAGTGATGAACTTTATATTATTTTATTTTCGATGCACAAGGAATTAATTTTAATTAAAATGTTTCATGATGATGAACTAATCTCCACTGAAAAATGAAACAAATAAATCCTTCGATCTCAGGATAATTTGTCAATCAATATTTCAATTCTCTTGTGGAAAATGATTTTTAAAACTAATTAAGTAGATCCATTATTGCTATATATGTGCCTGACGTTTCTTTGGGGATGAAGTTGAACCATCACTGTCTGCAATTTGTTTTGGGGATGGACCATCCTTTTTGTCTTTTATCTCTTGACTCACTACCGGTCTGGAGATGTAGAAAAGTAATTTGTAGTAAATATCTTTACTAATGTGTGTATAAATAGCACTCTAAATTACTCATTCCTCACACCAATCACCTACTTGATATCTACATGGATACAGTCATGAGACTTGTTCCACTACTCACCTTTCTTCTATCCATTGCGTCTATTACTCTTAGCTTATGCAATGGAAACCCGAATGTGCCTTGCCCAGAAAATGAGAGACAAACACTTCTTATGTTCAAGAAAGATCTCGATGATTCTTCAAATCTGCTTTCCTATTGGGTTGCTGAAGGCGATTGTTGCACCTGGACCGGTGTTGCCTGCGACAATTTAACCGGTCATGTCCGCGAGCTCCACCTTGCTGGTTATTATGATGAAGCAGGTGAGCACCTTACGCTGGGTGGTAAGGTGAATCCTTCTCTACTCAATTTAATGCATCTCACCTACTTGGACTTGAGCAACAATGATTTTGGAGGACGACAGTTTCCCAGCTTTCTTGGTTCTCTTAAAGGTTTAAGGTATCTTAACCTCTCGGATACAGGGTTCAACGGAACCGTTCCTCATCAGTTGGGAAATCTCTCAAGCCTGCGTTATCTGGACCTTTCTTGGAACTTTGATTTGAAGGTCGAGAATCTCGAATGGCTCTCTGGTCTTTCTCAGATGAAACATCTTGACATGAGTTAGGTAAATCTTACCAGGGCATCTCATGTCAACACACTCCCTTCTCTCCTGGTCGAGTTGCATTTGTCAGGCTGCAAACTTTATCACATGCCAAGTGGTATTGCGAACTTGACAAGTCTTAAAGTTCTTGATCTGTCCTTCAACCATTTCAACTCCACCATACCTCAATGGTTGTACAGTTTGAACCATCTTGAGTCCCTTGATCTTTCTTCCAATGCTTTCCATGGTGAAATTTCGAGTTCCCTTGGAAACTTGAGAGCCCTTGTTGATCTTTCATTACGTTATAATCAGCTTGAAGGGGAAATCCCAAACTCATTGGGAAATCTTTGTAAGTTGACTTCTTTTGATCTATCGTCAAACAATTTCCGGGGGAGGGTATCAGAAATCTTTGAAAGTTTGTCTAGCTGTAGTTTTGGTCAAATAGATTCCTTACGGCTTTCGGATAATAACTTTTCAGGTAATTTATCTGATCAGCTGAGAATTTTTAAAAATTTACGCATCCTTGATCTTTCAAATAATTCAATATCAGGTCGCATTCCAGTGTCTTTAGGAAATCTATCACTCTTAGAGGAGTTGGTCATTGATCACAATTCATTCGAGGATGTTGTCTCTGAAGTTCATTTTACTAATCTTACAAGATTGTCTACCATTTCTGCAAATGAGAACTCCTTGACTCTTAAAACTAGCCCGGATTGGGTTCCTTGATGCGAAAATTTACTTGACACACAAATTAAACCCTCTTTTTGACAATTGTAGTATAGATGTAAGTAGGGTATCGTTCTAGGCCGGGGATTAGGAGGGCTTGCTAAAACCTCTAAACTGACTCAAAAACAAAAAGAAACAAAGTTAAAAATGTAAACAAAAGATTTTAAAACAAGAAAGTAAAAGGGGGATTTGAGTTTGGTGAAGTTGAAAGTAAAAACGAATGAACTAAAAACTTAAATAGATTTTAAACAAATTTGGGTTGAATGGATAATGGAAGGCTAGCTAAGGGGTTCTTCTCCACACATGTCTTGCTTGCATACAAAATGATTTCCAATTGCTCTTCTATAAGTTATGAATACTCAACGCCCCAAATTAACCGTGAATTGCACTAATTAACTCTCAGTTTTTCAACAAGTTATTAGATTGGATGATTGCATACGACAACCCAAAACATTCCCTACAAGTTCCCTACATGAATTGCATAATAGAGATACAAGCAAGAATCATTAAGTTCTATGAAAAACATAAGTATTGACGAGGCACTCGTTACTATGATTTGCATGAAACTTATGCCAAGAATTTACTTAACGTGATTGTGACTAGCAACCTTCACTACTTGTGAATATAAGTTCATAACGATTAGGTGAAACTCCCTTATATTCTAGCGTCAAATTCATGCATGAAAATTAAGCGTGCACTCTCAACCAACATACACAAATTAGTTTTTATACGAACGGATAAGTAAATTGAATTCACAATTCAAGAAACGCAATTGGAAGTAATTAAATCATATAGCAAGCATTAACATGGTTTTGAATCCCCCCCTAGCCAAGGGGGGTTTAGTTCCTCATTATTACAAAACAAAGATAAACAAATTTAACCATTGAAAAACAAAGGGAAGAAAGCACCTAAACGTTCCAACGATCCATGTTGGATAGCAAGCGCGTCCAAGGACTTTTCTCCTTCTCCTTGCCGCCACAACAAGGTTGGAATGATGTTGAAGGGTTGGTTATTTGGAGGAATGGATGGGAAGGGGTTTAGATATGTAGGAGAGGCAAGGAAAGGCTTGGAGAATGGTTAATTTTTGGATGAATTGAATGAGGTTGTTGCCATGGTATTTATAGGAAAAGGATGGACTTGTTTAACACAAAATTATGGTGGAATTGAATAGGTGAGCAAGGCAAAGAGTGGGAATTGTTGGTGGGTTAGGTATTGAGTCATCCATTCACATGTCATGGTGAGCTAAGCATTGCATCATCCACTCACATGTCATGGTGATTTAAGCATTGCATCATCACTCATATTTCTGGTTGCTTTGAAGTAAAAGCCACGGCATTGAGGTTTTTGAGTGAAGTTTTGGCCAATCCTTCTAGAAACCTATCCCTTCTTGCACTTTGTATTTGTTTCACCACATTTTTAGCATGTTCCTAGCCTCATTTGACTTCAAATTCGTCCATCCTCATGTCTCCATGTTTGCACCATCCAATCATGGCCCAAAAATGCTCCAAAATGCTCCAAAATGCATCTTCTTGCATCCTTGGCCCATAGAACCTACAAACACCCAAAAATGGCTTAAACTACTAACATAACTAAGAACTAAGAACATAAATGCACGAAAACAAACATACTAAGTCGCATAAATATGCTCCTATCAAATTCCCCCACACTTAGCTTTTGCTAGTCCTCGAGCAAAACAAAGAAACAAAACATAAGAACAAAACAAAACCTGAACCTTCCAATATTTACCTTAGGGATTTTTAATGCAACATGACATGCAAAAGATCATCATAACCACATATTTTGGCCTTCCCCACCCTTGAGCACATACTTAATTATAGTCACCACATACTAGTTCACATATAACCAATTAAAACTATGTTTTGAATGTAGTAACATGCCTTAGAGAATCTGCTCAATTCCTTACAAGATACACTCTTATTTTCACTCCGATTTTCTGACTACACACCCTACACTAGGTGTATGTGAGAAGATTGATGTAAACATGAAAACGAACACTCACATAAGTTTATAGCAAAGAAAGCAATTTATGGAGTTATTAAGCATGTATAGATATGATCTCATGACTGGAATGCTACTACTTAGATGCGAGAACCATGGACACCATATGCTCGTACCAATCCCAAACTCCACATATTGAAACACATAACACTCAAGATTGAAGTTAAGGGTTGTAACGGGGTTAGGGGTGATTGGCTAACAATGAAAGGTAAGGAAACAAACGTTTTTAAAGCATAATAAGCAAAGTAATGAAATTGATGCTTAGAATTCCCTTTGAATGCAACAACTAACTTTAAACACAATGGGGTTATTCATTCAACTTTTTAGGGCTGATTTCAACTTTTTGGACCCTTTCTACAACAAACAACACTTGTGAGCCTTTCCTCACTTATTTCAAACTCTTTTTCTTTTCTTTTCAACACTTTTTCTATTCTTTTTTTTTTCTTTTCTAACCCGTGCCTTATTACTTTCTTTTGGCACACTAAACACAAAAATCTCATTCCCCCACACTTGTTTTTTGCATAAGGACAATCAAAAGGAATTCATTTTAAGTCATGCTTCATTATGCTTTAAAAACAAGGGTATGGATAGTCCTAATCTAAGCTAGGTAAGGGAAATGTGGTTTAACAAAGAAAACAGGCTAAACAAGGCTCAACGGGGTTAAACTTAAACAAATATGCACGGGATAAGCTTTTTGGCTCTAGTTCACTACACAACTTCATCTTGAATATGTGTTATGCAAATCAATGTCATGCTTTGAATGGAACGGGCATAAGTTCTAGTATTTGGAACTTAAATGATGAAACGCCTTCTAAGTAGCAACCAAGCAAAGAATGATGAGATCATGCAACGACTTTAGAAAACAAAAAATGCACAGATTAATAACTCTCCAAAGAACGTATTAGGCTCAAGTCTCTCAAGGTTGTAGTGTTAGTTTGAGTTCCTTCCTTCAAGCATGTTACAAAAACTGATTTTTTTTTTTTGTGATTACATGTGAATTCGTAAACTATAACTATAACCAAGCATAAATCAAGAGCATATCAAACTTCCATCCATGTTTATAACTTTCTTTAACAGTCATGCAATTAAAAACCGAATCCTCATCATTGTGTTGGAAAGTACCCTAAGACACAAACAAACACACAAAAACAACTCTTTTTGGGTTTTTTTTTTTTTTTTTTTTTTTAACAATTTTTCAAATTTTTATGGGATTTTCGGACTTTTGACTTAAAACACACTAAAACATACCAAAACAGCTTAAAAAGGCTTAAAAACAGTGAAAAACAACATTAGAAATTATGAGTGAGAAAACCCTACAAATTTGCATCAAACACTTTGGTTATCCCCCCCATACTTAAATCAAACATTGTCCTCAATGTTTCAAGCATAGACTAACACAAATAACAAACAAACAAACAAAACAGCAACTAAGCAATTTTAACATGGCATAAACGAAAACAACAACAAAGAGAAGGGTTTAGGAACGTAAATCTGGAATTTGGAGTGCTCTCTAGGTCTTCCTTTGTTGCATGCATGGGTTGCCTCCCAAGTAGCGCTTGCTTTAACGTCGTACAGCCGGACGAAGAACCCATTCACTCCTCAATGGAGTCCACGGCATGCAAGGGAATGTCATCCACGGTATGCTCCTCAAAGTTCTCGTAGTATGGCTTCAAACGATGCCCGTTTACCTTGAATTCATGTCCTGTTTTCAAGCTTTGGATTTGGACTGCACCATGAATAAAAACATTAGTAATAACAAAAGGTCCAATCCACTTGAAACATAACTTACCAGGAAACAAACGTAAACGGGAATTGAACAATAGCACTTTCTGCCCAATTGCAAATGTTTTGCCTCTAATCATCTTATCATGGAACGCCTTGGTCTTTTCCTTGTAAATGCTTGCGTTCTCGTATGCCTCGTGCCGTATCTCATCAAGCTCATTCAATTGGAACTTCCGGTGACTTCCTGCTTCATCGAGGTTCATGTTAAACTTCTTGACGGCCCAATGAGCTTTGTGCTCCAACTCAACGGGGAGATGGCACGGTTTGCCATAGACAAGCCGAAAGGGGGACATTCCAATGGGTGTCTTGTACGCCGTACGATACGCCCAAAGTGCATCATCTAACCGTAAACTCCAATCCTTCCTTGTTGGCCCAACGGTCTTCTCTAGGATTTGCTTGATCTCACGGTTGGAAACCTCGGCTTGGCCATTAGTTTGAGGATGATAAGGCGTAGAAACCTTATGATTGACATTGTATTTCCTTAATAACGCCTCAATGGTCCGGTTGCAAAAGTGTGACCCTCCATCACTAATGATCACTCGTGGCATGCCAAACCTTGCAAAAATGTTAGTTCTAATAAAATCTGCAACCACTTTAGAATCATTAGTCCAGGTGGCCTTTGCTTCCACCCACTTTGACACATAATCAACCGCAAGCAAAATATATATAAAACCATACGAAGAAGGAAAGGGACCCATGAAATCAATACCCCAAACATCGAAAATTTCAACATTTAGGATAGAAACCTGCGGCATTTGGTCCCTAGCACCAATGTTACCCATTCGTTGGCATTTATCACATGTTAAGCAAAAAGTTCTAGCATCCTTAAAAATACTAGGCCAATAAAATCCACATTGTAATACCTTAAGGGCAGTTCTTTGTGTGCCAAAGTGCCCACCACATGCATATGTGTGACAAAAACTTAAAATTGAACGAAATTCAGAATCAAGCACACAACGACGAACAATTTGATCCGGGCAAAATTTCCACAAATATGGGTCATCCCACACGTAAAACCGTGCATCATGCCTAAGTTTATCACGTTGGTGCCTAGTGTAAGTGCTTGGAATTCTTTTTGTCACCAAAAAGTTCACCAAATCAGCATACCAAGGTTCACTAACCTTTATGGACATCAATTGTTCATCGGGGAATGTCTCCAAAATCGGCAAAGCCTCCTCATTATGCACCATTCGGCTCAAGTGGTCAGCCACTACGTTCTCACTTCCCTTCTTGTCACGAATCTCTATGTCGAACTCTTGAAGTAGCAACATCCACCGAATTAGCCGTGGCTTGGCCTCCTTTTTGGTGAGCAAGTACTTCAATGCTGCATGGTCAGTGAAAACAATTATTTTAGTACCAATTAGATATGATCTAAACTTATCTAAAGCAAAAACAACGGCAAGAAGTTCTTTTTCTGTAGTGGAATAGTTCAATTGTGCATCATTCAACGTCCGTGAGGCATAGTAGATGACGTGTGGCTTTTTGTCCTTCCTTTGTCCCAAAACAGCCCCTAAAGCGTAGTCGGATGCATCGCACATAAGCTCGAAAGGTAGGCTCCAATCTGGTGGAACAATGATGGGTGCCGTGGTTAACAACTCCTTGAGTTGATTGAATGATGCCGTGCACTCCTTGGTGAATTCAAACGCCACTTCTTTTTGTAGGAGACGGCAAAGAGGTTGTGATATCTTCGAAAAATCTTTGATAAACCTACGATAAAATCCTGCATGACCAAGAAACGAACGAACCTCTCTAACCGAAGTCGGAGAGGGTAAGTGACGTACTAGATCTATTTTGGATTTATCCACCTCAATGCCGTTTTCAGAGATAATATGCCCTAAAACTATGCCTTGTTTTACCATAAAGTGACACTTTTCCCAATTTAAAACGAGGTTAGTTTCCATGCATCGTTTTAAGATTAATGTGAGATTCTCCAAGCAACCATCAAACGAATCGCCAAAGACACTAAAATCATCCATAAATACCTCAATAATTTTCTCAATAAAATCTGAAAAAATACTTACCATGCATCGTTGGAACGTGGCCGGTGCATTGCATAAACCGAATGGCATGCGGCGGTAAGCAAAAGTACCAAATGGGCACGTGAAGGTGGTTTTTTCTTGGTCTTCCGGAGCTATGACAATTTGATTATATCCCGAATAACCGTCAAGAAAACAATAAAAAGAATGACCGGCTAACCTTTCTAGCATTTGATCGATGAATGGTAGTGGAAAGTGGTCATTCCTTGTGGTGTTGTTGAGCTTCCTATAATCAATGCATACTCTCCAACCTGTTTGAATACGGGTTGGTACAAGCTCGTCCTCGGCATTCTTCACCACAGTGACTCCGGACTTCTTTGGGACAACTTGAACCGGTGAGACCCAACGGCTATCCGAAATTGGATAAATCACCCCACAATCGAGAAGCTTTATAATCTCCTTTTTCACGACTTCCATCATTGGAGGGTTGAGTCGGCGTTGAGCCTCTCGAGTTGGTTTAGCCCCCTCCTCTAGAAAGATGCGATGCATGCACGTTGTAGGGCTAATTCCCTTAATATCGGCCAATGTCCATCCGATGGCTGTTTTGTGCTCTTTCAACACCCGAATCAACTTTTCTTCCTCTAATGCCGTGAGTGATGAAGAGACAATGATGGGCAACGTCTCTTCCTCTCCCAAGAATGCATACTTTAAATGATCCGGCAACGGTTTAAGCTCAAGAACGGGGGCCTGAATCACAGAAGGTAACAACGTATTAGTGGAAACGGGAATTGGAATTGGGTTAGACGGCTTACCATGATGTTTTGGCAATGATTCCAAGGCAGCCACAAGCTCGGCATGTTCATCATTTGGTACGGCCATGTTGGGTTTTGTGCCAAATCCTTGTGCAATTGTCGTTTCGAGTGGATCGTCTTCCAACATATCAAGATAATCCTGCGCCAATTCATCCAATATATCAATAGAAAAACAAGAATGATCATCTTTAGGAAATTTCATAGCTTCAGAAATGTTAAAGTTAATAATCTCCCCATCAAATTCCATTGTCAACGTCCCTTTGAACACATCGATCTTGGTGCGTGCTGTTTTCATGAATGGCCTCCCAAGTAGAATCGGCAATGGGGTGACATTTGGTGATTCCTCCATCTCTAAAACGTAGAAATCCGCTGGAAATATCAAGTTATCCACCTGCACCAATACATCCTCCAAAACTCCTTTCGGATATGCATTAGAACGATCGGCTAATTGAATTATAACACCATCGTTTTTAAGTTCTCCTAAGTTCATTGATGCATAAATTGAGTATGGCATGACGTTAATTGAGGCTCCTAGATCTAACATAGCATGTTCAAACTTGGTATTGCCTATAACACATGGAATTGTAAAACTTCCCGGATCTTTGCATTTAGGAGGTAATTTTCTTTGCAAAACAGCGGAAACATTCTCACTTACATGGACAACCTCTTTGTTTGAAATTCTCTTTTTTGTTGTACATAGTTCCTTTAAAAACTTGGCGTACCTAGGTACTTGCTTAATTGCGTCAAGGAGAGGTATATTGACTTGCACTTTCCGGAACGTCTCTAGAATGTCCTTTTCAGCTTCTTCTTTCTTTGTTTGCTTGAACCTACTAGGAAAGGGGACATTCAAAGGAAAATCATTAGTAGGAATGGAATTGGACACGGTTGTACCTTTATTTGGCAGATTGGATGGCTTAGGAGCCATGGAGACTTGCGGCAAAAGAACCTCTTTCCTTACCGTGGCCAACCCTTGTTCCTCCTCTTCAAGTATCACTTCCTCCACCTTGTTTGGGGTTGTTCCAACTTGTTTCCCGCTTCTTAACATGATTGCCTTGGCAGATTCAAAGCCTCCTTTTGGATTTGCAATGGTTGAGCTAGGCAACTTGCCTTGCTCTCGAAACTGCCCCATGAACTCGGCAATTTGCCCTACTTGTTTCTCCAACTCGTCCACCTTTTTGTCCCTATTTTGCATTCCCTGTGCCATAGAAGTTAGTAAATTAAAAATTTGATCATTATCAATAGACGAACCTGATTTTTGGGCAGGTTGTGCTTGGGGTTGAGTTGGTGCAAACGGCTTTTGATAGAAACCCGGGGGTTGTTGCCTCAATCCGCTTTGTTGTTGGCCTTGTTGGGGTTCTCGCCATTTGAAATTTGGATGATCACGCCAACCGGGATTGTAAGTATTGGAAAAGGGGTCATTCCTTGGTTGGTATTGGTTGCCAAATCCCACGGCATTGAGGGTCTCCCACCCTCCATTTTCTATCAACTGTGGGCACTTGTCCGTAAGGTGGCCTTGCATGGAACACACGCCACAAGCTGCCACGTTTTGCACTTTTGGACCTTCCACTACCTGAGAAAGCAAAGTAGTAAGGTTAGCCATTTGATTTTGAAGTTCGGTTATGGCACTTACCTCATTGACTTGATGTGGTCGTGGGTTACTCCTTTGTCCAACGCCTTCGTATTGTTGAGCATTCAACGCACGGTTGGAAATTAAAGTCTTTGCTGCCGTGGGGGTCTTGTCCACCAAGGCTCCTCCCGCCGAGGCATCTAGCATTTGACGTTCGATAGGTAGTAGCCCCTCGTAGAAGTATTGCAAAAGAAGTTCCTCCTTCATCTGATGCTGTGGACAAGAAGCAACAAGAGATTTAAAACGTTCATAATAAGTAGGAAAAGATTCACCTTCCTCTTGTTGAATTCCACTTATCCTTTTCCGTAGGAGGATGACTCGAGAAGTTGGGAAAAACTTCTCTAAGAAGGCCCGTTTCATGCTTTCCCATGATGTGACGGTTCCGGGCGCCAATTCGTACAACCAATCCTTCGCCTTTTCCAAGAGAGAAAAAGGGAAGGCTTTCATCTTCAAAATACTCCCATCGACATTGACGGGGGTCATGCTCGAACATACTACCTCGAATTCTTTCAAGTGTTTGTTAGGATCTTCCATGGACAACCCATGGTACTTCGGAATGTGGTGTAACAAGCTTGACTTCAATTCAAATTCTTCTGTCTTTCCTCGGGCTGCTGCGGGGTATTGGATACATAGAGGCGCGGCATTGTCCAATCCCGAGGCTGAAAGTTCTTTGATTGTTCGATTGTCCACCTCCATGTCTTTTTCTGCCTCCTCCTTTTCTTCAAATTCGGATTCAGAACTAGAACTAGGTGGATTAGGTTCTGGTTCTTTCCTTTTCCTTCTCAAAGTTTGTTCAAAATTGTCGTCAAACTTCGATATGTGTGCACGAACTGGTTGAGAACTACGAGTCATAAACTAGTACCTTAAATAAACAAAATCAAATAAAATTAAAACTAAAATTAAAACACACAAAAAAGAAATAAAAAGAAACAATGGGGATTTAGCAAAGTTGCTAATCCCCGGCAACGGCGCCAAAATTTGATGCGAAAATTTACTTGACACACAAATTAAACCCTCTTTTTGACAATTGTAGTATAGATGTAAGTAGGGTATCGTTCTAGGCCGGGGATTAGGAGGGCTTGCTAAAACCTCTAAACTGACTCAAAAACAAAAAGAAACAAAGTTAAAAATGTAAACAAAAGATTTTAAAACAAGAAAGTAAAAGGGGGATTTGAGTTTGGTGAAGTTGAAAGTAAAAACGAATGAACTAAAAACTTAAATAGATTTTAAACAAATTTGGGTTGAATGGATAATGGAAGGCTAGCTAAGGGGTTCTTCTCCACACATGTCTTGCTTGCATACAAAATGATTTCCAATTGCTCTTCTATAAGTTATGAATACTCAACGCCCCAAATTAACCGTGAATTGCACTAATTAACTCTCAGTTTTTCAACAAGTTATTAGATTGGATGATTGCATACGACAACCCAAAACATTCCCTACAAGTTCCCTACATGAATTGCATAATAGAGATACAAGCAAGAATCATTAAGTTCTATGAAAAACATAAGTATTGACGAGGCACTCGTTACTATGATTTGCATGAAACTTATGCCAAGAATTTACTTAACGTGATTGTGACTAGCAACCTTCACTACTTGTGAATATAAGTTCATAACGATTAGGTGAAACTCCCTTATATTCTAGCGTCAAATTCATGCATGAAAATTAAGCGTGCACTCTCAACCAACATACACAAATTAGTTTTTATACGAACGGATAAGTAAATTGAATTCACAATTCAAGAAACGCAATTGGAAGTAATCAAATCATATAGCAAGCATTAACATGGTTTTGAATCCCCCCCTAGCCAAGGGGGGTTTAGTTCCTCATTATTACAAAACAAAGATAAACAAATTTAACCATTGAAAAACAAAGGGAAGAAAACACCTAAACGTTCCAACGATCCATGTTGGATAGCAAGCGCGTCCAAGGACTTTTCTCCTTCTCCTTGCCGCCACAACAAGGTTGGAATGATGTTGAAGGGTTGGTTATTTGGAGGAATGGATGGGAAGGGGTTTAGATATGTAGGAGAGGCAAGGAAAGGCTTGGAGAATGGTTAATTTTTGGATGAATTGAATGAGGTTGTTGCCATGGTATTTATAGGAAAAGGATGGACTTGTTTAACACAAAATTATGGTGGAATTGAGTAGGTGAGCAAGGCAAAGAGTGGGAATTGTTGGTGGGTTAGGTATTGAGTCATCCATTCACATGTCATGGTGAGCTAAGCATTGCATCATCCACTCACATGTCATGGTGATTTAAGCATTGCATCATCACTCATATTTCTGGTTGCTTTGAAGTAAAAGCCACGGCATTGAGGTTTTTGAGTGAAGTTTTGGCCAATCCTTCTAGAAACCTATCCCTTCTTGCACTTTGTATTTGTTTCACCACATTTTTAGCATGTTCCTAGCCTCATTTGACTTCAAATTCGTCCATCCTCATGTCTCCATGTTTGCACCATCCAATCATGGCCCAAAAATGCTCCAAAATGCTCCAAAATGCATCTTCTTGCATCCTTGGCCCATAGAACCTACAAACACCCAAAAATGGCTTAAACTACTAACATAACTAAGAACTAAGAACATAAATGCACGAAAACAAACATACTAAGTCGCATAAATATGCTCCTATCATTCCTCCTTTTCAACTTTCTACCTTGAGTTTAAGTTCTTGGTGTCTGGACCCATCACAGTTGCCTGCATGGCTTCAGAGTCAAAAACACTTGTCCTCTCTCAATATGTCTGGTACAGGAATTTCAGGTACCATTCCGGCTTGGTTGTGGAACATTTCTTTTGTTGAAAACCAAGAAATGAGAATCTATGTGGATCTCTCTCGTAATCAATTGTCCAGGGAGGTTCCAAATATAGCTTCTACCCACTGGTCGTATTCAGGAGTTGCAATTTTTTTAGGATCTAATCAATTCAAGGGTTCATTGCCACTTGTGTCTTTGGCAGTGATTGCACTAGATCTTTCCAATTCATCATTTTCGGGAACTCTCTCTCACTTCTTTTGTGATAGAAGTGATGTACGTAAAAACCTTGCAATTCTTCTTCTTGACAACAATCTCCTCACTGGAGAAATTCCGGATTGTTGGTTACACTGGCCAAACTTGTGGGTAGTGAATTTAGAAGACAACAATTTGATGGGGAAAATTCCAAGCTCTATTGGGGACTTACTTTCTCTTCAATCATTGCACTTGCGCAATAATAACCTATCTGGAGAATTACCCGTGTCCCTACAAAACTGTCGGGAGTTAAGCCTTCTCGACCTTCGTGGAAATAAGTTTGTTGGAAGCATTCCAATATGGTTTGGCCAAAGCTTTGTGGTTCTTATTCTTCGCTCAAATATGTTCCAAGGCACCATTCCTGATGAACTTTGTAGTCTCACAAAGCTCCAAATCTTGGACCTTGCGCATAACAATCTCTCGGGAACGATACCAAGGTGTTTCCAAAAGTTGTCATCCATGGCCACTAAATTTTCAAGCGAAGAAGCTCTCAGTATTGAATTCTTAATTTCTCCTTATGGGTCATCCTACACAGAGAATGCGGATTTTGTGGCCAAAGGCAGAGAAGTGAAATATAGCATAGTGCTTCGTTTGGTAACTAGCTTGGACCTTTCAAGAAACATGTTATTTGGAGAAATCCCTGAAGAGCTGACCAACCTCATTAACCTACAAACGTTGAATTTATCCGATAATCTTCTGACCGGAAGAATCCCTTCCAAAATCGGTGATATGGAAGCGTTAGAGTCGCTTGATTTGTCTGTGAACCAACTTTCTGGCGAGATTTCTCCAAGCATCTCGAATTTGACATTTCTCAATCATTTGAATTTGTCCTATAACAATCTAACTGGGCAGATTCCAAAAAGCACTCAACTTCAGAGCTTTGATTTGTTCAGTTAAACTTTGCGGACCTCCATTGGTAGAGCGTTGCAGTACAAATGAGGCCATGCCACCGGTAGGTGATGAGAAGCACAATGAAGGTCATTTACTTGAAGACGGTGGTTTCTATCTGAGTTTGGGGCTTGGTTTTGCATTCGGGTTTTGGGTTGTTCTTGGTTCATTGTTGTCTAATGTGCCATGGAGCAATGCATTTTCTCAATTCCAAAATCGCATTGTGAAGAAGTTCTATGCTGCAATCGTTGAACGTTATTAACTATTTTGTGTAGATAGATCGAGTTTGTGTGGTTTGTTTTTACTCTTGTTGTCCAATTAGAATGTTACACAGTTGTATGCTTCTTTGTGGCAATTTATTTTGTCTTTTCCTTGGTTTTTTTTCTTTGGCCGTATAAAATTGTAAGATTTGCTTTATAAATACGACATTCCTGATACAGATCATGAAGTTTTATATATATATATATATATATATATATATATATATATATATATATATATAAAATCTTAAGTTAGATGAGTTTAATTATGATCACTATCGTAGATATGCAATTTTCTCAATCATAAATGCTGCTTGAGCCACTGTTTTCTTCTTTTATGAAATTGACACATCATAACCCGATGTCAAATTGAACACTGAAATCAAGACGTGTTGACCATCACTCAGAATGTGACGGAGCCATAATGTGCATGCAGATCCAATTTAATAAAATAACTTCAAATAATCTACCAAAAATTGGGTATAGTTTTCTTTGAAAATAGCTTCAGGCTTAAATTTAAAACCTGCTGAAAATATTATAATTATTTCAACACCACTTCCCCAAAGGACCACACCTAACAGGTTATCAACCCTCCACTAAATGCATGATAAGTTGTTCAGAGCATGACATGTTTTACAGCAAAAACGGAGGACATGAAGGTACTAAAAGCATCTCCAGTGCTGTCCCTAATAGGGACAGCTACTGTATAAAACCGGTATAAAACAAATATAAAGACAAATTAAATCTCCAATTGATCATAAATGAGTCTCTAAAGTATAGGGACTCATCGGATACTTAATATACGTACTCATATATGGGGACAGATGAGTGACTGAAATAGTGGAGCCCGTTGGGCAATTTGAGTGGAAAAACTAGCCCACCAACTTAAGTGTTGTTGTCCGGCAAGGATTTCACTTGCACGAACGCGCAGGCGTATCCCACGTAGAGAATGTGCTATGAAAATGCAATTGTGACTTTCCAAACTACTATAATTTTCAACGAGAAGAATTTAAGTTCATATTCAACGATGCGGGAGCATAACCCTACCTAACACACAGATATACATATAATATTTTCGAAAATATAAAACAGAGCAGAATTAAGGGTGGTTTCCGTTTTTCATATTCAACTTCATATCCAAACCTATCCAAACATGTGGGTATCCGTATTGAAAATATTTAGTGGGTAATTTTTGCATTCTTATTTTACATGTTATGCTCCACAAAAATCAATGTTTTTTTTTTTGAAAAGAAACGAAAGAATTTTATAAAACGAAAGAATTACAAAAGAGAAACAACAACCACAAGGAAAAGAAAACCACCCGGAGCTAAAAGAAAACAAGCAGGGGCCCCTAAAGAACACTAAAAGAACAAAGGAAAAGCTAGACCAAGTCAAATAACGGCAGCTAACAGATCCCTAAAAATAGAAGAGAAATTGTAATCTCTAAACTCCACTGAAACCGAAGCCCAAAGGGCTGCCCAGTGTTTTACTCTATCCCAAATCTCCTCAACCCCCACTCCCTTGTACTCCTCAAAGACTCTTTTATTACGCTCCAACCAAATGTTCCAGAAGAGGGCCATCAACAGAGATCCCCACAAAGTTTTGGCTTTCCTCCCTTTCCCTAGGCCTTCAAACTTAGTGCTAAGGAGCTCAAAACAGCCCTTTGGAGTGACCCATCTCATTCCAGCTTCGTTGAGCAATTTCCACCAAAGTTGCATGCTATACGGACAGTGGAGGAAAACATGGTTGACGCTTTCCTCCCCGGAATTGCACAATGCGCACCAATGGGGGGAGAAACAAACAAAAGGCATTCGTCTTTGGACTTGATCACACGTATTAACCTTCCCAAGCGCCACTAGCCACACAAGGATTTTGACTTTTGGAGGCACTTTTGCTTTCCATATTATGCTCACGATCATCCAATTTCATTAAGACATAATGTGGAGAATAAAGCTGATCCGTTTTTAATGTGAGAGCAAAATGAAGAGTTAAATAACCATTATAGACTATACTACATAATAAGCCCACGCGTTGCGGCAGGAACCGTTTCAGCCGTAACTGTATGAATAAGACATACTTAAATTGAATAAATTCAACACAATCATGAATGAATAGAGGGACACATAACGCTCATAACTGAAAGTTCCCAAGAAAGTTAAAGGAGCAGAAGGAAATAATAACTGAACATTCTCCATGTTCCACATAAAGCTCATAATTAATTTTAGAAAACAACTTACTTGGCACGATTAAATTTCTCAGTCCCACTTCTGTCAAAATTTGATGGCAATTCTTTTTCCCAATAACTGTTTCCCTTTCCATTACCCATGGCTGCACAAAAGTACATAGTTAACTAACAGGATAATGAATCAGAAAATAGTAGTCAGTTAGAAAAGATTAAAAACACACAGAGCGAGAATGTGAACACTAAACTTATGTTTTCTAACAAATTAAAGCACCCTAATAACAAAACAATGGAAAATCACAAACCGGAAGGTCCTCTTGCACTCATCAACCAAGACTTTGAGCTGATTGAGCAGCTGCCGGACCATCTCTTGCCGATTCAAGAGCAAGCACACCATTAAAAATATCAAAACAAACCGGAGCTGCTTGTTGGCCAAGCTCAGGTCCTCAAACATGCCCTCCTTGATCACTCCGAATGTAAGCCATTCCCTCTCTCTCTACACACACAGACACACACACACACAAAATAAGAGAAGCAGACTTGCGGAGACATAAAAGGGTAAAAAATGAAGAGGCAACAAATGGTATGAAGAGTATAAGGTATGTTGAAAACCTTCTTAAAATTAACCACATTTGGATTTGATCAATTAGAAACAAGAATTAGCAACTGCATTTTAATAACATCGTTGTCTCACTAAAAAAAACTCGCGAAAAATAGTCTTTGTGGTTAAAGGGATTCTGTCTGATCCCAAAACATAAATCTCTCAATCTCTCACTGTCAATCAAATACGTACTAAATCATGTTCCAAACCACAATGCATTCAAAGCAATAATCAATTGAGCACACTAAATAAGTGGAAACATTTATACCTCAATCCAATTAGAAGCTTATATCTTTTTGCAGGAAAAGTTTGAACTGCAAAACCAAATTACATTCATCAAGAAAAAGGAATGAATTTAAAAAGGCAAATACAATGCAGAAAAATAGGCATTCAATTTAGCTCTATTTATATTAGACGAAGATCCATTGAAACAACTATGAACACAGAAATAAAAAAATCGAAAAAACAACCTTTTTCAAACCTTTTTCAAAAACTACTGCCTCCACCCTTCCAACTAACACAAAAACTACATCCTCAATTTCTTTCTATAGGTAAGAAAACAAAAATTCTCTAAAACAACCAAAAACTCATTCTATATCAACTAAACAGGAAAAGGACAGAGGAATGAGTGTAATAATAGGTTAGAAAATTGAGATGATCCAAACAGAAAGGAGTTCGTGGGGGAGATCTGAGAAGGACGACGTTGTCGTATGTATTGGTAGTTGTCATATTTCTTGGAGAATTGCCAGACTGCTTGCTGCCACATTGGTTTTTCTCGTAATTTTGTTTTTGGTTTCTTCTGCCCAATTTGTGTCTGCTCATGTTTGCTTGCAGTTACAGACTTTGATAGGGTTAGCATTTTCTTCCAACTGAAGAAAGGAATGGGCATCCTGTTATGCTTAATAGATTATGTGTTCAATGTGAATGGAGAGCCAAATCCAAGCAGTAGGGTTTCCATTGACTTCCCACCAAGGAATGCAAAATCTATTGCAACGATAAAGAAAGAGCACAAACTCATAAAATATGATACAAAACCGTAAAAAACAGGAAACGTTATTCTCAAAATGCACAAAAATATAAAAACAGATAGATCCCTACGTATTCAACCTTCAGAGCACACAAAATTAAAATTTTCTTCAAAAACAAAGTCAAAGGGAAAATCTGAAATTATATAGCCCAAGCACAAAAAGCTTGGAAGCCTACACACAAAAGCCCCAAAAAACTACAGCCACACTCAAAATCCGAACCCTAAAAACCAAAACCACAAACAGAAAACTCATCAAAAACCCTAGAATATCCAAATTCGAAGAGACCAATAGCCCCCAGCTAGTCCAATCCAGTAATAAAATCATAAACCAAGCAAAAAATTAAAGAAATCTCATACCTTCCACCAAAATTCATGATCATTATCCAAAACTCCAAAGTAAACATAAAATCAAATTAACACCTCAATTTTTCTTGTACCTGCATCACCATGATCAAGCTCTCCTATAACCACAGCAATTCCCCAATTCAAATCTGACCCTAAATCATTAAAAAAAAATTCAACACAAAAAGGAAAGGTCAGTACCTATAATTCGAGTTCACGTTACTCAGGGTCACCGACGCTGTTAAGGTTATTCATCATTGCTCGATCACTTGTTAATTTTCTTTTTCGTTTGGTTTTGTTTCTGCTTTTCTTTAACAGCGTAGGTACACAAAACCAATCAAATTCATTCACCAACTTACGCCACAAAAACATGAATATTTTGTTTCAAATTGCAATCTCAAAAAACAGAACCAATCAAATTAATTCACCAACTGAAGCACAAAGCACACAACTTTGAAACTCAATCCCTATTATTGCACACAAATTGTTGACTTTTAACACAAAACCCACGTCCAATTCCACATAGCAAAAACTGGACAATCAATAATTTCAATCCTAACTAAAACTTTAACACAATTATAACTGAAACAACTCTAATCACTTTACAGAAAAGAAAAAAAAAAAGATAGATAGAAAGTGGATGACCTGTAATACAGAACTGTCTGAAGTGAATAACAGAAAGATGTGTGTTTTGTTGCTCAAATTTGCAGAGTGAGAGAGACAAAGTACCCACAACCAAAATAGAAAAAACCAAAATCTTCAAGTTAAAAAAATTAGAGAAATAAATCTGAAATTTAAGAGAGACAAAGTGACGGGAGAGAAATAGGCGGAGGACCTTGGGCGAGGAGGCCATTGACGGCTTTGTTGGGGGAGGACCTCAGCGCAGTATTTCACAATCTCCTTTAAGCTTTGCCCCAAAAATTAAAAGCAACATATCATGATTGAAGAACAAAGCAGCTGAAGAGCACTGCCACAGTTCCATCACGTAGCACGACCAGTACAGCAAAGCAAGAGGGAAATATGGAGTCCTCGCCTCATGCTCGTTAACACCACTTTATGAATCTGTGCGTAAATGACTACAAATATTACAAAACGCGTTGTTCTCTTCGTCAATAAAATGAACAAAAATAAAGAAATCAGTACGCAAGAAAGACCAAAATAATCGTTGAGGGGGAAGAAATTGATGAAACATCAAACCTTGAGAACTTGATCTTCTGGGCAGCGAGTCGAAGAGTTGAAGTGGCCTTGAAGGAAGTGAGTTCGACTGGAGTCTAGGGTTTGAGAGCAATGGAAAACCTTTTACTCAAATTACGATTTAATTTCTAAATTTTAAAATTAAAGATAACTAAATGCACATATTTGGAAAAAAATGGAATGTTTCCATATGGAAATCTCACCCTCAACAGTTTTAGAACGCAGTTATCCCAGTGCAAATAGAAGGTGGAAAATGTTGTCCCAGCACAAACACAACCTGCAAAGCAAACAAACCAACACACACAAAAAACCAAATGATCAACGACAAAATTTAGAAACCCTACCACACAAAATCGCAAGAACAACATAAAAACGGCAATGATGGCCTCAAACCCAAACAAAATCCCAAATCAGTTAAAAAAATAGTGAAAATGAACTGAACCCATTCCTCTATCATATTCTTTTCCTCTGTTTCCCTATCCCTAATCCCAAATCTCTCTTCCATGCTTTCTCCGCCATACATTAATGCCTACGAATCGACTCATTATACACCTAAACAATGAGAGTGCAGCTTCTATAAGTGAATCCACAATGTAAAACATCTTAACAGTTCAAATTAAATAGAAAAATATTTAAAATTTTGAGGAAAAGGTCATCAAACCATATAGAACCACAAACACAAAGCACATAAGAAATGCAAAGATGCAGATTTTCAAGGAAGCTTAACCTCCAGGAACAAACCAATCGTGAAACCCTAAAAACCAAAAACCCACAAATCTGCCCTCCCTGAGGAACCATCCGAGATTCAAGGAAGCTTAACACCTGATGGCTAAGCTAAGTGCATTAAATACAGGAATTCAGTACTTTACACAGCTTGTAAAAAACGTATTTTGAACATCTGGATCATTGGTGAAGGTAAGCTGATGAATGTAGTGTGTGTTCTTGAGCTTCTTCAAGAGCCACAGCCCGGAGCTGAATAAAGAGTTTGAATGATCCTCGTAAAGATACCCCAAGTGTGGGCCCGATATAGAAAGATATATGTACAGGTACGGCAACATAATGCTATCTGCAAAAATGATGGCCAATATCTTACGAAGGAGAATTTTCTACCCTCCTAATTTTTCTATTTTTTCATGCATTCTTATTTGAATGGTCACGGTTAAGTTCCATCAACATCTTATATTGATTTTTTTATAGAGATAATAAGACAAAAAATACCTAAAAACCTTCAAATTCTTCTTCTTGACAACAATCACCTCACTGGAGAAATTCCGGATTGTCGGTTACACTGGCCAAAATTGGAAGTAGTGAATTTAGAAGACAACAATTTGATGGGGAAAATTCCAAGCTCTATTGGGGACTTACTTTACCTTCAATCATTGCACTTGCACACTAATAACCTATCTGGAGAATTACCCGTGTCCCTACAAAACTGTCGGGAGTTAATCATTCTTGACCTTCGTGGAAATAAGTTTGTTGGAAGCATTCCAATATGGTTTGGCCAAAGCTTGGTGGTTCTTATTCTTCGCTCAAATATGTTCCAAGGCACCATTCCTGATGAACTTTGTAGTCTCACAAAGCTCCAAATCTTGGACCTTGCGCATAACAATCTCTCGGGAACGATACCAAGGTGTTTCCAAAAGTTGTCATCCATGGCCACTAAATTTTCAAGCGAAGAAGCTCTCAGTATTGAATTCTTAATTTCTCCTCATCGGTCATCCTACTCCTACACAGAGAATGCGGATTTTGTGGCCAAAGGCAGAGAAGTGAAATATAGCACAGTGCTTCGTTTGGTAACTAGCTTGGACCTTTCAAGAAACATGTTATTTGAAGAAATCCCTGAAGAGCTGACCAACCTCATTAACCTACAAACGTTGAATTTATCAGATAATCTTCTGACCGGAAGAATCCCTTCCAAAATCGGTGATATGGAAGCGTTAGAGTCGCTTGATTTGTCTGTGAATCAACTTTCTGGCGAGATTTCTCCAAGCATCTCGAATTTGACATTTCTCAATCATTTGAATTTGTCCTATAACAATCTAACTGGGCAGATTCCAAAAAGCACTCAGCTTCAGAGCTTTGATTTGTTCAGTTATACTTGCAATAAACTTTGCGGACCTCCATTGGTAGAGCGTTGCAGTACAAATGAGGCCATGCCACCGGTAGGTGATGAGAAGCACAATGAAGGTCATTTACTTGAAGACTGGTTTCTATCTGAGTTTAGGGCTTGGTTTTGCATTCGGGTTTTGGGTTGTTCTTGGTTCATTGTTGTCTAATGTGCCATGGAGCAATGCATTTTCTCAATTCCAAAATCGCATTGTGAAGAAGTTCTATGCTGCAATTGTTGAATGTTATTAACTATTTTGTGTAGATAGATCGAGTTTGTGCGGTTTGTTTTTACTCTTTTGTTATCCAATTAGAATGTTACACAGTTGTATGCTTCTTTGTAGCAATTTATTTTGTCTTTTCCTTGGTTTTTTTTCTTTGGCCGTATAAAATTGTAAGATTTGCTTTAACTTCATATCCAAACCTATCCAAACGTGTGGGTATCCGTATTGAAAATATTTAGCGGGTAAATTTTGCATTCTTATTTTACATGTTATGCTCCACAAAAATCAATGTTATGCTCACGATCATCCAATTTCATTAAAACATAATGTGAGAGCAAAATGAAGAGTTAAATAACCATTATAGACTATACTAGATAATAAGCCCACACGTTGCGGTGGGAACCGTTTCAGCCGTAACTGCATGAATAAGACACACTTTGATGTGAGAATTACTTGACACACAAATTAAACCATTTTTTTTATCAAATGTAGTAAAGTATGTAAGTAGGGTATCGTTCTAGGCGGGGGATTAGGAGGGATTGCTAATCTATTCTAAATTAATTTAAAAATATTAAACAAGACTCAAGGACACAAAACTAGGCTAAAAACTCTAATAACTCGAAACACACTTAGGATGACTCAAAATAATGAAAACAATCAAATTGGACACTAGGAACTGAAATGGACGGAAATTAAATTAAAAGACTAACAACAATGAAAACTAACTAAATAATATAATTTAATAATGGGGGGGGTTTGGTTTTGACGAGAAGTAAATTAAAATTAAATAAATTACAGAATTGACAAAAACATGAAATTAAGGTGAAATGATAGGTGACAGACTAGCTAGAGGGTTCTTCTCCACACATGACACATATGCAACCTAAATTGATTTTCAGTTATTCTTTCAATAAATTGTAAATCTCAATGCCCCAAATTAACTAGATCGACCAATTAATTCTCAGATTTCCCTAGATTCATTGAATTGAATGAGATACGCATTACAACCAAATTATTCTTATCAAGGACCCTAACTATGGAATACGCATGATAGAGACACATATCAAAGATCATTAAGTTTAATGGAAATCATAAGCATTGACGAGACATTCATAACTATGGGATACACATGTTACTCTTGCCAAGGATTTACTTAACACAATCGTGACTAGCGACTTTTACTACTTATGAATATAAGTTAATAACGATTAGGTGAAATTCCCTTATACCCTAGCATCAAATTCATGCATGCAAACTAAGTGTCGACCATCAATCAACATACATAAACATGTTATCAATCAAATAGATAAGTAAACCACATTCACGATTCATGAAATCATAACTGAAGGTAATCAATTCATATTACAAATATATTCATGGCTTTGAATTAACCTCTAGCCAAAATAAATTTAATTACACATTATTAAAACAGAAATAAAATATAAGTTTGGAAAGATTTAACCGAAAGAGAAGAGTGCTTCAGTGCTTCTGTTTTTCTCCCAGCGCCTCTTTTCTTTTCTGCACGATGCTTCTCTTCCTGCACAGTGCTCACTTCTTTCTCCACTCCCTCTGCGCACCCCCTCTGACCTCTCTCTCCTTTATATATTTTTTTTCTGTTTTCTTGATCACAGTGCATTGTGGTCTCTCTCTCCCCGCCTGAATTTCTTTCATGCTGCCAAAGGCAGCCTTTTTTTTTTCTTTCCGCTTCTATCCTTCACGCTGCCAAAGGCAGCTCTCCCCGTAGTATGCCTTCACTTCTCTCTGACCTTCTCTTATTCCCCCATCCGTTTTCTATCTTTTTTCGCGCCTATCTCCTCCTCCTTTCTGTTTTCCTGCGCTGTCCTCTTTATGCGCCAGTCTCTCCAGCTATATTTTTATTTCTTTTTCTTTTTTTCTTTGTCTGCCAATCTGCTTGTTTATTCCTCCACATTTCTCTTCTTTTTCTGCTGTCCAGTCCGTTTGTCTTGCTGTGCTATTTTTTTAATGTTGCTCATTTATTGCCTTAAACAAAAGGCAGCTTCTTTCAAAGCCACCGAGACCCTTAGTGGAAGACCAGCTAATTCCATATTCTCCGTTTATTATTTAAAATTCATTTGTGCTATTTTTATCTTCTTTGCATAACAGATCCTATAAACACAAAAATAACGTAAATAGCTCAAAAATATAAGGAACTAACCAAGAAAAGACGAGTGAATTTGAAGTAAAAATATATATAAATATGATCCGATCAAATACCCCCATACTTAACTTTTGCTAGTCCTCGAGCAAAACAAAGAAAACATGAAAAAGTACTAACATAAAAAACATTAGTTTCCCCCTATGTGACCCTCATAGAATTTCATTCAAGAAAACAAATCATCAAGAACCATATCTAGCACCAAACAAACTAATCCAAGTTCATCTTCCTTATTCAAATATTAGCAGTAATCTTTGAATCATCCTTGAAGTGTAGTGTGTGAGATAACCATGTTAATGCAATTTCAAAATTTTTATATTTTTAAAATCATCATATGCAAACTAGCAACCTTCTCACGGGATATACACTCAATCACACATGTGTTTAGTTTAAATGTGTTTCGCTCAAAGAATCAAATGTGAAATTTCTACCATAAGCTTGCATAAAGATCTCATCTCCACAATCATAATTACAAAACTTAAATCAAGAGGACTTTTATTAGGTGTAATGAGGTTTAGGGAGAGGGTTATTGAAATGAAAGAATAGGTAAACACAAGTTCCAAGCTACATTGCAAGCAATTCTTTTCTTTAGATTTATAAGAACTCAATCTTTTCAACGATTCTTTTAGCACCTTCAACCACACCCTTAAACTGAAACTTGAACAACTTTTTATTTTCTTTGTGTACAATCTTTCTTTTTTTTTATTTTTTTTTTATACAAACATGAAATACCCCCACACTTATTCTTTTGCCAAGCACCTTCAAAGTACTTCACAAACATTTCTCATAAGACAATCTCACATTGCTCACTAGCTTGCTTGGAAAGGGTAAGGAAAAATGTTTCAGGTATAAGGGTAGACATATCTGGTGATAAGAAATAAAATGCTCAACATACACGGCTCAAATTGGCAATCTAATGATATCATTTTTATTTGGGAAACATGGTTATTTGGGCCATAGTGGTAAACCTAATGCCTCTATCATTTCCAAATTCATGCAATCAATGACAAACATTTCGAAAGATCGTTACGCAAGTTCTAGAGATGTATCTCACATAAGTTCATCACACATGAAAGAATAGGAGTGTATGAAAAATGCACATACTTTCAATCGGCTCAAAAACTCACATAGGATGTATATGGTCACTAAATTCACATATGAAGCTTTAAGTCATACTTTAGTTTTACATTAACAAGGCTATGTGCATTTGGTTTTTCAAAGATGGTCAAACATGTACAAAACTAACAAGAGAATTAGGAATTTCATAAAACACATGTTAACTAAGTTCTTGATGATCATGGTTCAAATTTGATCCAATTATATCATTGGGTCGGGAAACTAACAAAAAACTAATTCAAAACAATAAGGGAAACAAGACAATATTTTTGGATTTTTAAATTTTCCGATTTTTTTAAATTTTTTTAAAAAAAAAAACAAAACAAAACTAATTAAGAAAACAAAAAGCAACAACATGGAAACAAATGAAACTCGTTCGTAGTTGAAGGTACAAAAAATTTCAATTTGGTCATTTTTTATACTCTTTACCCCCAAACTTAAACTGGACATTGTCCCCAATGTCAGAAAACACTATAATGCAAATAAAAATAAATAAATAATAAGAAACAAAATAAAGCAATTTGACTGAAAACTTCCCTAGTTTGCAGTAAAACCAAGCGATGACCCCCCAAGCTAAAATTCTGCAATCAACTTCAAGGGTGGAAATAACCAAAAGTTCCTGCAAAGAAAAGAAATAATTCAGTTAAGTAACACAAGAAATAATGCAAACGAAAAATTGAAAATCACGATAAAAGACAATGAATAGAACTAATAAGTGATCATTGGTCGTGCTTGTTGACTTTCCACAGCTTTGATCTCGAACTGGTTTGGAATTCTGAGCGAGAATTGCACAGTCTGCATTCTTCTCTGCTTGTTTCTTCAGCACGGCGGGCAGGCACGAGGGAGAGGTGTTGGTCTGTTTCTTTGTTCAATCTTTCCAAGTGCCCACCTCTTGCTTTCTTTCTCCTTGTCCCTAGTTGAGGAAGAATCAGCACGTTGTCTCCACATGCTTCGAGGTATCATCTTCTTCCCTTATAAGTGAGAGACAAAGAGGAAGCATAAGATGATGAGCACTCGAGAGCAAGTGCTGGCTGGAGAAAGGACCGGGAGAAAGCATGATATGAGATACTCGTGCTCTCAACCTTTATGATATGAAATACTTGTGCTCTGGATGGGTTGTTTGCAGGGGTATCCCAGGGGATGAGAAATACAGAGTGACTCGAGAGGGTTTGTTGGAAAGCCATTTCAGATAGATGAAGAAGTGCTGAGAGGGTGTGCCTTTGCTGTGGAAGGCGAAGGTAGATACTTATAAGGCTTTTCTTCACAACCGGAACTATTCTCTCACTCATTGTCGGCAGCCGGTGGATGGATGAATAGTACAAATTACGCACTTTCTGACAAAGCTGCCCGTAATTTCCGCAAAGCTGCAAGTTGCATGTGACGAGTGACGACACGTCTGGACAAATTGATCTTTTGAAATCCGGGGTTCGGCTCGTGGTTTCTGAGCAAGCCCATTTTTTGAGAAATGAAACGCCTCTTTTGAGAAAAGAATCCGGCTTTTGAGAAAGGAGCCCCGACTCTTCGATTTGCGAGAGGACGCCTCTTCGATTTCTGAGGAGCGCCTCTTTGATTTCTGAGGAACGCCTCTTTGATTTCTTCTTTTTATAGAGGCGTTAATTTTGTTCCACAGCACACTTGAGCTCCCTCCTGTAAACACTCCCTTCTTGCACTTCCGAAATCTTAATCTGTCCGATATCTTCTTTCTTTACCACCTCTGAAAAATGTCTGGCCCTTCCAATCATCGTTTTGACTTGAACCTTGGTGAAGAGGCAGCTCATTCTTCTCCAGACAACTTATGGCGCCCATCCTTCATATCCCCTACCGGTCCCCTTACTGTTGGGGATTCGGTTATGAAAAATGACATGACTGCTGCGGTGGTGGCCCGGAACCTTGTCACCCCCAGAGATAACAAGCTGCTCTCCAGACGGTCTGATGAGTTGGCTGTTAAGGAGTCTCTGGCTCTTAGCGTGCAGTGTGCGGGTTCTGTATCCAACATGGCCCAACGCCTATTTGCTCGAACCCGTCACGTTGAATCGTTGGTGGCTGAAATACAGAGTCTCAAAGAGGAGATTAGAGGACTCAAGCATGAAAATAAACAATTGCACAAGCTTGCACACAACTATGCCACAAACATGAAGAGGAAAATTGACCAGATGCAGGAAACTGATGGTCAAATTTTACTTGATCATTGGAGGTTTGTGGGTTTGTTCCAACAGCATCTGCCTTCGTCTTCTGGAGTGGCACCGCGTAGTGAAGCTCCAACTGATCAACCTCTGTTGCCTCCTCCTTCTGTGGCCCCGCCAACTGCTGAAGCTCCGCCGACTACTGCAGCACCACCTGACCAATGAATGATATTAGTTTACACATCATTGTAAAATATTTTTACTTTTATGTTTTGTTTTTTTTTTGTTTTTTGTTTTTTTTAAATGTAAATTAATGTAAAAAGACTTTGTTTAACCTTCCCCCACACTTAAGCTAAATAATACAAACTCACAGAAATCAACCAAATAACACAACTAACTAATCAAAACAAAATGAAAGCAGTAAAGATAAGGGTGTAAGAATGCAAATCTGATTTGGTTAGCGATTCCAAAGTCTCCCTTCGTTGAATGCTTGGGTTGCCTCCCAAGAAGCGCTTGATTTAACGTCTTTAGCCGGATGAATCTTTCCTTTAAACTCCCCTCGGCTCCAAAGCATGGAATTTATCTTTTAATGGGAGGTGATACTTGAAATGATTCGGCAATGGTTTAAATTCAAGAGTGGGTGCCTGAATCATCAAAATCAGAAACATGTTAGTATAAATTAAAATTAAAATTGGAGAAGATGGCTTACTTTCTTTTTCCGACACAAACTCAATGACAAACACCACATCTTTGAACATTTCCGGGACTTTGAACTTGGCCAGGTTTACTATGATGGTTGTGGCTTGTCCCGTGTCATCAAACTCAACTGCTTTGGGCTTGATTGTCTCATACACAGCCTCTTGGATGTATTCTTGATATGCTTAAACCACTTCATTTTCTTGAATCCCTTTTCTTGGTGTGCAAGGTTCTTTGAACGTTTCAATACCATCGGGAACTTGTTTTGGTGCACCAAGAATTGGGATATCACTTTGCACCTTTGGAAGAGCTTCCACAATGTCTTTTTCACTCTCTTTGATATTTGGAATCAAAAACATGCAAGGACAAAGGACATTTGGTGGAATAATGTTAGAATGAAGTGAATTTAGAACTTCCTCACCTGAGTTGGATGACATAGGGATTTGAGGAGCTTGCAGCAAGAATTCTTCTAAACTGCCCAGGTCGTCCTCCTCCTCTTCTGCTTGCAGCAGCAATTCATCCATGTTCGGGCTGTGTTTGGATGGTTCTGGGACAGCTTCATCCTTCATGTCACATTCCAAAGTGATTGCTTCATCGATTTCACTTTCTGCCTTTAAATTTGCAATGTTTGAGTTGGAAAGTTCACTTTGATCTCGAATCTGTGCCATGAATTCCACAATCTGCCCAACTTGCATATCCAATTCGTCCACTCTTTTGACTCGGTCTTGCATCTCCTGGTTTTGATTTTCTACTCCCTGATTCAAAGAGATGAGTAACTTATTAAGTGTATCATTATCCAAGGACGTACCTGAATTGAATTGAGTTGATTGTTGTGGTGGCTGTGACGGTTCATATGGCCACTGATAGAACTCTTCTGATGGCGGCAATTGTTCTTCTTTTTGTGAACCCTGCGCCAAAGAAATTAGTCCTTCAAGAATTTCATTATAATTCACGGGCATACTTTGATTTAATTGGAATTGTTGTGGGGGATGTTGTGGTGGCTGCATAGGTCTTGAATAGAACTCGTCTTGCTGCCAATATCCACCTTGTTGAAATTGTTGAGGTTCATCCCACATATAATCTGAATTACCTCTCCAATCTGAATTGCAAGCGTTGGAAAACATGTTGCCCCTTGATTGGCTATGGCCTTGATAACCCCAAGCATCTTCATTTGCAGCGAATTGAGAACATTGATGAGTTGGATATCCTTGCCCATAGGACACACCACATGTCGGGACACTTTGCATTGTGGTCCTTTCGGTAATCTGTGACAATTGAGAAGTAAGATTTGCCAATTGAGCTTGAATGCTAGCAAAATCCATCTCTTACTTTTCTAGTATCTGAAATCAAACAAAGAGAACTAAATCAAATATCAAAAGTAACACAAAACAAGGAAAACAAAACTAAGTCAGAAACTAAAACAAAAGCAAACTAAACAAAAAGAAAAGAACCAAGGGATTAGCAAAGTTGCTAATCCCCGGCAACGGCGCCAAAATTTGATGTGAGAATTACTTGACACACAAATTAAACCCTCTTTTTATCAAATGTAGTAAAGTATGTAAGTAGGGTATCGTTCTAGGCCGGGGATCAGGAGGGATTGCTAATCTATTCTAAATTAATTTGACTAACAACAATGAAAACTAACTAAATAATATAATTTAATAATGGGGGGGGGGTTTGGTTTTGACGAGAAGTACAACAACAACAACAACAAAGCATTTTCCCACTAAGTGGGGTCGGCTATATGAATCCTAGAACGCCATTGCGCTCGGTTTTGTGTCATGTCCTCCGTTAGATCAAAGTACTCTAAGCCTTTTCTTAGAGTCTCTTCCAAAGTTTTCCTAGGTCTTCCTCTACCCCTTCGGCCCTGAACCTCTGTCCCGTAGTCACATCTTCGAACCGGAGCGTCAGTCGACCTTCTTTGCACATGTCCAAATCACCGGAACCGATTTTCTCTCATCTTTCCTTCAATTTCGGCTACTCCTACTTTACCTCGGATATCCTCATTCTCAATCTTATCCTTTCTCGTGTGCCCACACATCCCACGAAGCATCCTCATCTCCGCTACACCCATTTTGTGTACGTGTTGATGTTTCACCGCCCAACATTCTGTGCCATACAACATCGCTAGCCTTATTGCCGTCCTATAAAATTTTCCCTTGAGCTTCAGTGGCCTACGACGGTCACACAACACGCCGGATGCACTCTTACACTTCATCTATCCAGCTCGTATTCTTTGTTAGTGCTGTTTATTTGCTATTCTTTTACCTTTCTTGGTCAAAGCGATGTAGTGGGAGCTGCAAGCTTCACATGCTCAACTTTGGCAGAGACTTTGGCAAAGTTATATGTGGTACCCATGAGTTATTGTTGCGTGTGGGAAGTGGGTGATTGAACAGTAAGATTCATGTGCTTTCTACTTCACCAGAAGTCTTCGACAAAATGCCCATAATTTCCGCAAAGCTGAGTGTGCGTGTGACAGGTGCTGACAAGGCTAGAAAAGTAGGTGCCTCTTCGATTTCTGAGATCGGCCCTCGTGGTCTCTGAGCAGCCCAGCTTTTGAGAAAGCGAGCGCCTCTTCGATTGATTCGGAGAACGATGCCTCTTCGATTTTTGAGAAAGCAATCATGCTGGGGGTCTGGCTCTTGAGATTCGGGGAGCAGTGTCTTTTCGATTTTTGAGAAAGTAATCATGTTGGGAGTCTGGCTCTCAAGATTCGGAGGGCGGTGCCTCTTCGATTTTGGAGCAAGCAATCTTGGTGGGAGTGTTTTCTCGAATGTGAGTAAAGGTTGGGCATGTTTGCTAGTCTACCTTGCCACGAAGCACAGAGGTTGACACACAGGGACTTTCCAATTATCCAGCAATGGTACTGTTCCTTTACACTCTCTTCGATTTTTGAGAAAGTAGTCATGTTGGGAGTCTGGCTCTCGAGATTCGGAGGACGGTGCCTCTTCGATTTTGGAGCAAGCAATCTTATTGGGAGTGTTTTCTCGAATGTGAGTAAAGGTTGGGCATGTTTGCTAGTCTACCTTGCCACGAGGCACAGAGGTTGACACACAGGGACTTTCCAATTATCCAGCAGTGGTACTGTTCCTTTACCATTGTGGGTAATAATATGGTAGCTAGACCTTCAAAATTTATGGGTCTAAACTTTGTTAGTGCTGTTTTTTTGCTATTCTTTTACCCTTCTTGGTCAGAGCGATGTAGTGGGAGCTGCAAGCTTCACGTGCTCAACTTTGGCAGAGAACTTTGGCAAAGTTATCTGTGGTACCCATGAGCTATTGTTGCGTGTGGGAAGTGGGTGATTGGACAGTAAGATTCATGTGTTTTCTACTTCCCCAGAAATCTTCGACAGAATACCCATAATTTCTGCAAAGCTGAGTGTGCGTGTGACAGGTGTTGACAAGGCTGGAAAAGTAGGTGCCTCTTCGATTTCTGAGATCGGCCCTCGTGGTCTCTGAGGAGCCCAGCTTTTGAGAAAGCGAGCGCCTCTTCGATTTCTGAGATCGGCTTTTGTGGTCTTTGAGCAGCCCAATTTTTGAGAAAGCAAACACATCTTCGATTTATGAGATCAACCCTCGTGGTCTCTAAGCAGCCCAGCTTTTGAGAAAGCAAACGCCTCTTCGATTTCTGAGCAGGCGCCTCTTCAATGTCTGAAGCTCCGTCGAGTGCAGCTTTTTATAGGGGCTGGCATTAAGTTCCAAAGCACACTTGAATCTCCACCTGTAGAAGCTCCATTCTTGCACTTCTAAGATCTTGATTTGTCCGATCTCTTCTCTCTTCAACACCTTTGAAAATGTCTGGCCCCTCCGACTATCGTTTTGACTTGAACCTTGTTGAAGAGGCAGCCCCGCCTTCTCCAGACAACATATGGTGCTCATCCTTCGTTTCCCCTACTGGTCCTCTTACCGTTGGGGATTCCGTGATGAAGAATGATATGACCGCTGCGGTGGTGGCCAGGAACATTCTCACTCTCAAAGATAACAGACTACTTTCCAAACGGTCTGATGAGTTAGCTGTTAAGGATTCGCTGGCTCTCAGTGTTTAGTGTGCAGGTTCTGTGTCTAATATGGCCCAATGCCTATTTGCTCGAACCCGCCAAGTTGAATCATTGGCGGCCGAAGTGATGAGTCTCAAACAGGAGATTAGAGGGCTCAAGCATGAGAATAAACAGTTGCACCGGCTCGCACATGACTATGCTACAAACATGAAGAGGAAGCTTGACCAGATGAAGGAAACTGATGGTCAGGTTTTACTTGATCATCAGAGATTTGTGGGTTTGTTCTAGATGCATTTATTGCCTTCGTCTTCTGGGGCTGTACCGCGTAATGAAGCTCCAAATGATCAACCTCTGATGCCTCCTCCTTCTAGGGTTCTGTCCAGTACTGAGGCTCCGAATGATCCCCCTCCGATGCCTTCTCTTTCTGGGGCTCTACCGACTGCTGAGACTTCTCCTAAGCAACCTTTGTGAAGGCTCCGTCTTGTTTGTTTATTTTGACTCATGTATATGTACATATTTGTAGCTTATCGGGTATATCAATAAATAAGCTTTCCTTCATTTCAACGTATTGTGTTAAATACACCAAAGCCTTCTTCGCTAAGTTCTTTGAATTTTCTTTTGTTGAAGCTTGTATGTTGAAGCTTTCTGAGTGGAGCATGTAGGTTGGGGTAGTGTTCCCTTAATTTTCCGAGTGAGGAAAACTTCTCGGTTGGAGACTTGGAAAATCCAAGTCACTGAGTGGGATCGACTATATGAATCTTAGAACGCCATTGTGCTCGGTCCTGTGTCATGTCCTTCATTAGATCCAAGTGCTCTAAGTCTTTTCTTAGAGTCTCTTCCAAAGTTTTCATAGGTCTTCCTCTACCCCTTCGGCCCTGAACCTCTGTCCCATAGTCGCATCTTCTAATCGGAGCGTGAGTAGGCCTTCTTTGCACATGTCCAAACCACCGTAACCGATTTTCTCTCATCTTTCCTTCAATTTCGGCTACTCCTACTTTACCCCGGATATCCTCATTCCTAATCTTATCCTTTCTCGTGTGCCCACACATCCAACGAAGCATCCTCATCTCCGCTACACCCATTTTGTGTACGTGTTGATGCTTCACCGCCCAACATTCTGTGCCATATAGCATCGCCGGCCTTATTGCCGTCCTATAAAATTTTCTCTTGAGCTTCAGTGGCATACGGCGGTCACACAACACGCCAGATGCACTCTTCCACTTCATCCATCCAGCTTGTATTCTATGGTTGAGATCTCCATCTAATTCTCCGTTCTTTTGCAAGATAGATCATAGGTAACGAAAACGGTCACTCTTTGGTATTTCTTGATCTCCGATCCTCACCCCTAACTCGTTTTGGCCTCCATTTGCACTGAACTTGCACTCCATATATTCTGTCTTTGATCGGCTTAGGCGAAGACCTTTAGATTCCAACACTTCTCTCCAAAGGTTAAGCTTTGCATTTACCCCCTCCTGAGTTTCATCTATCAACACTATATCGTCTGCGAAAAGCATACACCAAGGAATATCATCTTGAATATGTCCTGTTAACTCATCCATTACCAACGCAAAAAGGTAAGGACTTAAGGATGAGCCTTGATGTAATCCTACAGTTATGGGAAAGCTTTCGGTTTGTCCTTCATGAGTTCTTACGGCAGTCTTTGCTCATTCATACATATCCTTTATAGCTTGGATATATGCTACTCGTACTCCTTTCTTCTCTAAAATCCTCCAAAGAATGTCTCTTGGAACCCTATCATACGCTTTTTCCAAATCTATAAAGACCATGTGTAAATCCTTTTTCCCATCTCTATATCTTTCCATCAATCTTCGTAAGAGATAGATTGCCTCCATGGTTGAGCGCCCTGGCATGAACCCGAATTGGTTGTCCGAAACCCGTGTCTCTTGCCTCAATCTATGCTCAATGACTCTCTCCCAGAGCTTCATTGTATGACTCATTAACTTAATACCCCTATAGTTCATGCAATTTTGTACGTCGCCCTTATTCTTGTAGATAGGCACCAAATTGCTTGTTCGCCACTCATTTGGCATCTTCTTCGTTTTCAAAATCCTATTGAAAAGGTCAGTGAGCCATGTTATACCTGTCTCTCCCAAAACTTTCCACACTTCGATTGGTATATCGTCTGGGCCTATTGCTTTTCTATGCTTCATTTTCTTCAAAGCTACAACCACTTCTTCCTTCCAGTGTCGACGATAAAAAGAGTAGTTTCTACACTCTTCTGAGTTACTCAACTCCCATAAAGAAGCACTCATTTCATGTCCTTCATTGAAAAGATTATGAAAATAACCTCTCTATCTGTCTTTAACCGCGTTCTCTGTAGCAAGAACCTTTCCATCCTCATCCTTGATGCACCTCACTTGGTTTGGGTCCCTTGTCTTCTTTTCCCTTGCTCTAGCTAGTTTATAGATATCCAACTCTCCTTCTTTGGTATCTAGTCGTTTATACATATCGTCGTAAGCCGCTAACTTAGCTTCTCTGACAGCTTTCTTCGCCTCTTGCTTCGCTTTTCTTTACCTTTCACCATTTTCATCGGTCCTCTCCTTGTATAAGGCTTTATAACATTCCTTCTTAGCCTTCACCTTTGTTTGTACCTCCTCATTCCACCACCAAGATTCCTTTTGGTGTGGGGCAAAGCCCTTGGACTCTCCTAATACCTCTTTTGCTACTTTTCGGATACAACTAGCCATGGAATCCCACATTTGGCTAGCTTCCCCCTCTCTATCCCACACACATTGGGTGATTACCTTATCTTTGAAAATGGCTTGTTTTTCTTCTTTTAGATTTCACCATCTAGTCCTTGGGCACTTCCAAGTCTTGTTCTTTTGTCTCACTCTTTTGATATGTACATCCATCACCAACAAGCGATGTTGATTAGCCACGCTCTCTCCTGGTATAACTTTGCAATCCTTACAAGTTATACGATCCCCTTTCCTCATTAGAAGAAAATCTATTTGTGTTTTTGACGACCCACTCTTGTAGGTGATCACATGTTCTTCTCTCTTCTTAAAGAAGGTGTTGGCTAAGAAGAGATCATATGCCATTGCAAAATCCAAGATAGCTTCCCCATCCTCGTTTCTCTCCCCAAAACCATGGCCACCATGAAAACCTCAATAGTTGCCTGTCTCCCTGCCCACGTGTCCATTTAAATCTCCTCCTATAAATAACTTCTCCGTCTGAGCAATTCCTTGCACCAAGTCTAGAAATAATATAGGCCCAGACTAGAAGTTACAATGAAAACTAACTAAATAATATAATTTAATAATGGGGGGGGGTTTGGTTTTGACGAGAAGTAAATTAAAATTAAATAAATTACAGAATTGACAAAAACATGAAATTAAGGTGAAATGATAGGTGACAGACTAGCTAGAGGGTTCTTCTCCACACATGACACATATGCAACTTAAATTGATTTTCAGTTATTCTTTCAATAAATTGTAAATCTCAATGCCCCAGATTAACTAGATCGACCAATTAATTCTCAGATTTCCCTAGATTCATTGAATTGAATGAGATACGCATTACAACCAAATTATTCTTATCAAGGACCCTAACTATGGAATACGCATGATAGAGACACATATCAAAGATCATTAAGTTTAATGGAAATCATAAGCATTGACGAGACATTCATAACTATGGGATACGCATGTTACTCTTGCCAAGGATTTACTTAACACAATCGTGACTAGCGACTTTTACTACTTATGAATATAAGTTAATAACGATTAGGTGAAATTCCCTTATACCCTAGCATCAAATTCATGCATGCAAACTAAGTGTCGACCCTCAATCAACATACATAAACATGTTATCAATCAAATAGATAAGTAAACCACATTCACGATTCATGAAATTATAACTGAAGGTAATCAATTCATATTACAAATATATTCATGACTTTAAATTTACCTCTAGCCAAAATAAATTTAATTACACATTATTAAAACAGAAATAAAATATAAGTTTGGAAAGATTTAACCGAAAGAGGAGAGTGCTTCAGTGCTTATGTTTTTCTCCCAGCGCCTCTTTTCTTTTCTGCACGATGCTTCTCTTCCTGCACAGTGCTCACTTCTTTCTCCACTCCCTCTGCGCACCCCCTCTGACCTCTCTCTCCTTTATATTTTTTTTTCTGTTTTCTTGATCACAGTGCACTGTGGTCTCTCTCTCTCCCCGCCTGACTTTCTTTCATGCTGCCAGAGGCAGCCTTTTTTTCTTTCTTTCCGCTTCTATCCTTCACGCTGCCAAAGGCAGCTCTCCCCGCAGTATGCCTTCACTTCTCTCTGACCTTCTCTTGTTCCCCCATCCGTTTTCTATCTTTTTTCGCGCCTATCTCCTCCTCCTTTCTGTTTTCCTGCGCTGTCCTCTTTATGCGCCAGTCTCTCCAGCTATATTTTTATTTCTTTTTCTTTTTTTCTTTGTCTGCCAATCTGCTTGTTTATTCCTCCACATTTCTCTTCTTTTTCTGCTGTCCAGTCCATTTGTCTTGCTGTGCTATTTTTTTAATGTTGCTCATTTATTGCCTTAAGCAAAAGGCAGCGTCTTTCAAAGCCACCGAGACCCTTAGTGGAAGACCAGCTAATTCCATATTCTCCGTTTATTATTTAAAACTCATTTGTGCTATTTTTATTTTATTTGCATCACAGATCCTATAAACACAAAAATAACGTAAATAGCTCAAAAATATAAGGAACTAACTAAGAAAAGATGAGTGAATTTGAAGTAAAAATATATATAAATATGATCCGATCACACTTAACTTGAATAAATTCAACACAATCAATAATGAATAGAGGGACACATAACTAACAGGATAATGAATCAGAACATAGTAGTCAGTTAGAAAAGATTAAAAACACACAGAGCAAGAATGTGAACACTAAACTTATGTTTTCTAACAAATTAAAGCACCCTAATAACAAAACAATGGAAAATCACAAACCTGGAAGGTCCTCTTGCACTCGTCAACCAAGACTTTGAGCTGATTGAGCAGCTGCCGGACCATCTCTCGCCAATTCAAGAGCAAGCACACCATTAAAAATATCAAAACAAACCGGAGCTGCTTGTTGGCCAAGCTCAGGTCCTCAAACATGCCCTCCTTGAGTACTGTCTGTTAGAGTATGAGTGTGATTCTCACAGTTTAGTAATAATCATTGTTATTTTAGATTGGTATAAAGAGGTCTTAATGTGTTTATAAGAGTTAATTCAACTTTGGTTTGGATTGAAACTCTACTATTGGCTTGAGAATAGAACTCATACTTGTACAAGGATTTGGTCTTGTATTCCTTGTAGGATTATTATAGGGTAATCCAGATTTTGTAGTATAAAAACCACAAGCCCCTGCTCTCACAAAAATACGCTCTTATTGTTCCAATTACCTATAACTTGGAGAGCATTGAGTTTTGCAGAGAGGAGAAGGTTGTGTGTAGATTTCTCTAATGGCTCTTAATCCTAATTTGTTGAACATAGTTATGATATGGTGTCTAGCACTATTCTTTCCTTTGATCAATGCCGTAAAGAACATGTGTGTTGCTAGTACCGTCCAAAACTTCACATCTCAGTTTTCACACTACACAGAAGGCACATCTGACCGTCGATATAATATGGTTAAGACCTTGGTTTTCTTGTCACACTTTGTGGGAGATATTCATCACCCGATGCATGTCGGGTTCAGGACAAATGAGGGAGGAAACACGATAGCCTTGCGTTGGTACAGAAACAAATCCAATATTCACCATGTGTGGGATAGGGAGATCATACAACAAACTATGAAGGACTATTATGACAGAACACACGGGAAAGACTTTGGCAAACAGTTTTGCTGGTATGTGTTGCAGATATTACTTCAGTATTTGCATATACAGAATATTTGGAGTGATGATTGTGATTTAGTTGGTTAAATCTTGTGTGCTCAGAATAACCTCGTGGAATTGCCTCGTGTGCATAAGGAAGAAACTGCAACTCAATGAGACAGACTACTGTAAAGTAACTCACGGTTCACACTCCAAATTATAGAAAACAAATGCTAATCAACACACAAAAATGAATAAAAGACATGAAATCATTGTATTTGAATAAAATCACTCACCTCTTGATCACTCCGAATGTAAGCCATTCCCTCTCTCTCTAGTACACACACACACACACACAAAATAAGAGAAGCAGACTTGCAGAGAAATAAAAGGGTAAAAAATGAAGAGGCAACAAATGGTATGAAGAGTATAAGTTATGTTGAAAACCTTCTTAAAATTAACCACATTTGGATTTGATCAATTACAAAAAAGAATTAGCAACTGCATTTTAATAACATCGTTGTCTAAGTAAAAAAACTCACGAAAAATAGTCTCTGTGGTTAAAGGGATTCTGTCTGATCCCAAAACATAAATCTCTCAATCTCTCACTGTCAATCAAATACGTACTAAATCATGTTCCAAACCACAATGCATTCAAAGCAATAATCAATTGAGCACACTAAATAAGTGGAAACATTTATACCTCAATCCAATTCGAAGCTTAAATCTTCTTGCAGGAAAAGTTTGAACTGCAAAAGCAAATTACATTCATCAAGAAAAAGGAATGAATTTAAAAAGGCAAATACAATGCAGAAAAATAGGCATTCAATTTAGCTCTATTTATATTAGACGAAGATCCATTGAAACAACTATGAACACAGAAATAAAAAATGGAAAAAAACAACCTTTTTTCACCCTTCCATTTCTTTCCACAGGTAAGAAAACAAAAATTCTCTAAAACAACCAAAAACTCATTCTATATCAACTAAACAGGAAAAGGACAGAGGAATGAGTGTAATAATAGGTTAGAAAATTGAGATGATCCAAACGGAAAGGAGTTCGTGGGGGAGATTTGAGAAGGACGACATTGTCGTATGTATTGGTAGTTGTCATATTTCTTGGAGAATTGCCAGACTGCTTGCTGCCACATTGGTTTTTCTCGTAATTTTGTTTTTGGTTTCTTCTGCCCAATTTGTGTCTCCTCATGTTTGCTTGCAGTTACAGACATTGATAGGGTTTGCATTTTCTTCCAACTGAAGAAAGGAATGGGCATCTTGTTATGCTTAATAGATTATGTGTTCAATGTGAATGGAGAGCCAAATCCAAGCAGTAGGGTTTCCATTGACTTCCCACCAAGGAATGCAAAATCTATTGCAAGGATAAAGAAAGAGCACAAACTCATAAAATATGATACAAAACCGTAAAAAACAGGAAACGTTATTCTCAAAATGCACAAAAATATAAAAACAGATAGATCCCTACGTATTCAACCTTCAGAGCACACAAAATTAAAATTTTCTTCAAAAAAGAAGTCAAAAGGGAAAATCTGAAATTATATAGCCCAAGCACAAAAAGCTTGGAAGCCTACACACAAAAGCCCCAAAAAACTATAGCCACACTCAAAATCCGAACCCTAAAAACCAAAACCACAAACAGAAAACTCGTCAGAAACCCTAGAACATCCAAATTCGAAGAGACCCATAGCCCCCTGTTTGGGATAAAATCTGAACTTTGGGCCAGAGAGAAAGTCGGCCCAAACCCAAGGCCCAGAGGAAAACTTAAGAGGCAGGAAAGAGGCTTTCGGCTGGGCACAAGTTACAAAGGCCACCTGCTTACCTGCTCAAAGACCACAGGGGGTAGGTTATTCAGTCACTGCACAGCCCAATAAAGTACTTTATTGGTGGCATTCATGTAAAAAAGCTAGTGAGTCATCACCAAACCGCATTCGGGCACCGCTATTGCTACAGGAACCCAGGTTGAAGTCGTCTATAAAAGGAGGAAGAGAAGACAGAATTAAGGACACTCAAACAAACAAACAAAAGCCAAAACTCTGCTCAAGCCAGATTTGCCTTCAACGAAGCTGTAGTTAGCACAAGCCTTCATCCCATTCGGGATAAACCTTCCCAAACCCCTGTAATAGCTCTGCTACCTTGTTCATGGTGGTATCGATTCATTTTGTATCCTCTTCTCCCCCGTCAACCCCTCTAAAAGCTTTCAGACCTCTGATAGAGCCACAAAGATAGATTTTGTAAGAAGTTCAGCCTTGGCCGATAAGGTTCAAACTTACCCAACTATCTTTGCTCTGTCTTTGTCTTTTCTTTCTTTTAAAAGCACAATAACATGTTATATATTCCCAGTTATATACAAGTTATTTCTAGCAAAGTCATAATGAAAATAAGTCTTCAGCACTTGAATCCGATCTGAATCGCATCAGAGTTCAAATCAGATCTGAGGCTTAAGCCCGCGGGCATGTAATTTAAAGATCAGTTTAAAAGTCCTTGGCCTCAAGGCATAAAAAAGAACTCTATGTGGACTCAACCCATCCACGACAATCCTTGATAAGCGAGAAGTCCGAAGTTACTTGGGGCGCAAGTAATCAATCTATTTCTCCGTTTTGTTGCTATTATATCTTGATTCATAGAAAAGGCTTAAGCATGGAGTGAATTCTGATAGAAAGCCTCAAGGCCTACATCTAAGGCCCCACGAAGGCATCTATTTAGCTTCATTTTATGTTGCGGTCTAGTTGGTCCGAGTATAAGGATTAACTCTGATGGGAAGCCTCAAGGCCTATACCTAAGGCCCTACAAAGGCACTCATTTGGGTTTATCCCACCTCTTGGATTCAGATAATCAAAGGTATAACAGTGATAAGACTCTGGCAACCATAAAAGACCAAATATGATACATCCAAGCGCTGGTTTAGTTTGACAGGAAGCCTCAAGGCCTATACCTAAGGCCCCACAAAGGCACCTGTTATATCTAACTTGGTTTCTCGGGCGTACACATATTCAATCAAAGCTTAACACCCATTCAACATCTGCCATACTGAAGATGGCAGTGGCACGCCTGAGCACGATAAAGTTAATCTTGATTGTGAGCCTCAAGGCCTACACCTAAGGCCCCACAAAGGCACCCTTTCAAATTAACTCTGTCCTTCTCTTTCAGAACTGCCCGACGAGCCTTGCCCGAAGTGTGTCTTGCCCAACCAAGATCTGCCCGACGAAGGCTTGTCCGAGCGAGCCCGAGAAGAAAGCAGAAGTACGACAGATACCCTCAACCGACGCCATTCTCCCAGGGGAGCTGTGTGCTCGTCCGCCAGGAGATTTCTGTGACGAACACCCCCAGCTAGTCCAATCCAGTAATAAAATCATAAAAGTAAAAAATTAAACAAATCTCATACCTTGCACCAAAATTCATTATCATTATCCAAAACTCCAAAGTAAACATAAAATCAAATTAACACCTCAATTTTTCTTGTACCTGCATCACCATGATCAAGCTCTCCTACAACCGCAACAATTCCCCATTTCAAATCTGACCCTAAATCATTAAAAAAAAAATTCAACACAAAAAGGAAAGGTCAGTACCTATAATTCGAGTTCACGCTACTCAGGGTCACCGACGTTGTTAAGGTTATTCATCATTGCTCGATCACTCTTGTTAATTTTCTTTTTCGTTTGGTTTTGTTTTTGCTTTTCTTTAACAGCGTAGGCACACAAAACCAATCAAATTCATTCACCAACTTACGCCACAAAAACATGAATATTTGTTTCAAATTTCAATCTCAAAAAACAGAACCAATCAAATTAATTCACCAATTGATGCACAAAGCACACAACTTTGAAACTCAATCCCTATTATTGCACACAAATTGTTGACTTTTAACACAAAACCCACATCCAATTCCACATAGCAAAAAAATGGACAATCAATAATTTCAATCCTAACTACAACCTTGACACAATTATAACCGAAACAACTCTAATCACTTTACAGAAAAGATAAAAAAAAGATAGATAGAAAGTGGATGTACCTGTAATACGGAACTGTCTGAAGTGAAGAACACAAAGATGTGTGCTTTGCTGCTCAAATTTGCAGAGTGAGAGAGACAAAGTACCCAGAACCAAAATAGAAAAAACAAAAATCTTCAAGTTAAAAAAATTAGAGAAATAAATCTGAAATTTTAGAGAGACAAAGTGAGGGGAGAGAAATAGGCAGAGGACCTTGGGCGAGGAGGCCACTGACGGCTTTGTTGGGGGAGGACCTGATTGCAGTATTTCACAATCTCCTTTAAGCTTTGCCCCAAAAATTAAAAGCAACATATCATGATTGAAGAACAAAGCAGCTGAAGAGCACTGCCGCAGTTCCATCACGTAGCACGTCCAGTACAGCAAAGCAAGAGGGAAATATGGAGTCCTCGCCTCATGCTCGTTAACACCACTTTATGAATCTGTGCGTAAATGACTGCAAATATTACAAAAGTCGTTGTTCTCTTCCTCAATAAAATGAACAAAAATAAAAAAAATCAGTACGCAAGAAAGACCAAAATAATCGTTGAGGGGGAAGAAATTGATGAAACATCAAACCTTGAGAACTTGATCTTCTGGGCAGCGAGTCGAAGAGCTGAAGTGGCCTTGAAGGAAGTGAGTTCGACTGGAGTCTAGGGTTTGAGAGCAATGGAAAACATTTTACTCAAATAACGATTTAATTTCTAAATTTTAAAATTAAAGATAACTAAATGCACATATTTGGAAAAAAATGGAAAGTTTCCATATGGAAATCTCACCCTCAACAGTTTTAAAACGCAGTCATCCCAGTGAAAATAGAAGGTGGAAAATGTTGTCCGAGCACAAACACAACCTGCAAAGCAAACAAACCAACACACACAAAAAACCAAATGATCAACGATAAAATTTAGAAACCCTAGCACACAAAATCGCAAGAACAACATAAAAACGCCAATGATGGCCTCAAACCCGAACAAAATCCCAAATCAGTTAAAAAAATAGTGAAAATGAACTGAACCCATTCCTCTATCACATTCTTTTCCTCTGTTTCCCTATCCCTAATCCCAAATCTCTCTTCCATGCTTTCTCCACCATACATTAATGCCTACGAATCAACTCATTATACACCTAAACAATGAGAGTGCAACTTCTATAAGTGAATCCACAATGTAAAACATCTTAACAGTTCAAATTAAATAGAAAAATATTTAAAATTTTGAGGAAAAGGTCATCAAACCATATAGAACCACAAACACAAAGCACATAAGAAATGCAAAGATGCAGATTTTCAAGGAAGCTTAACAACCTCCAGGAGCAAACCAATCGTGAAACCCTAAAAACCAAAAACCCACAAATCTGCCCTCCCTGAGGAACCATCCGAGATTCAAGGAAGCTTAACACCTGATGGCTAAGCTAAGTGTTTGGGTTAAAACTGAACTTTTGGCCCAAAGATGGAGTCGGCCCGAAAGAAGGCCTGGAGGGATAGAAGATCCACGGCCCGGAAGAAACTTAGGAGGCAGGAAAGGGCATTTTCTGGCTTGGCACAATTCACAAAGGCCACTTGCTCACCTACTCAAGGACCAAGTGGTGTAGGCTGATCAGACTGCACAGCCCAATAAAGTACTTTTTGGTGGCATCCATGTAAAAAAGCTGATGAGTTACCACCTATAAACCCCATTCGGGCAAGGCTGTTGCTACAGGAACCCGAGCCAAAGTTGTCTATAAAAGGAGGAAGAGAAGGCAGAAACAAGGACACTCAATCAAACATACAAATGCAAGCCAAAACTCTGCTCAAAGCCAGATTTGCCTTCAAACGAAGCTGTAGTCAGCCCAAGCCTTCATCCCATTCGGGATAAACCTTCATTCCCCGCGGGATAATCTTCTCTTCCAACTTCTGTAATAGCTCTGCTACCTGGTTCGCACTTGTGGTAGTATCGATTCACTTTTGTATCCTCTCTCCCCCTCTCTCCCTCTAAGCTTTCAGACCTTTGACAGAGCCACAAAGATAGGAACCTGCAAAGAAGATCAGCCTTAACCGATAAGGTTTAATCTTGCCCGACCATCTTTGCGCTGTCCTTGTCTTTTCTTTCTTTAAAAGCCTAGTAATATGTTGTATATTCCCAGTTATATACAAGTTGTTTCTAGCAAAATCATGATGAAAAGGGTTCTTCAGTACTTGAATCCGATTTGAATATATCTTCAGTGTTCAAATCAGATCTAAGTCCTAAGCCCGCGGGCATGTAAATTTGATCAGTTTAAAAGTCATTGGCCTCAAGGCATAAAAAAGAACTTTATGTGGACTTAACCCATCCACGACAATCCTTGATAAACTAGAAGTCCGAAGTTACTTGGGGCGCAAGTAATCGACCTACCTCTTGGTTTTGTTTCTATTATATCCTGATTATCGTAGAAGGCTTAAGTATGGAGTGAATTCTGATAGAAAGCCTCAAGGCCTTCACCTAAGGCCCTACAAAGGCATCTATTTGGATTCACTCTATGATGCGGTCTAGATAGTCCGAGTATAAGGATGAACTCTGATGCGAAGCCTCAAGGCCTACACCTAAGGCCCCACGAAGGCACCCATTTGGGTTCGTCCTACCTCTCGGACTCAGGTAATCAAAAGTATAATAGTGATAAGACTCCGGCAACCATAAAGACCAAATATGATATGTTCAAGCACTGGTTTAGTTTGACAGGAAGCCTTAAGGCCTACACCTAAGGCCCCACAAAGGCACCTGTCATATCTAACATAGTTTCTCGGGCATACGCATATTCAACCAAAACTTAACATCCATTCGACATCTGCCATACTGAAGATGGCAGTGGCACGCCTGAGCACCTCAAAGTTAATCTTGATTGTGAGCCTCAAGGCCTACACCTAAGGCCCCACAAAGGCACCTTTCAAATTAACTTTGTCCTTCTCTTTCAGCACTGCCCGACGAGCCTTGCCCGACGAGTCTTTCCCGATCAAGATTTGCCCGACAAAGCTTGCCCGACTGAGCCCGAGAAGAAAGTAGAAGCCCGACAGCAGCCCTCAACCGGCGCCATCTTCCCAGGGGAGCTGTGTGCTCGTCCGCCAGGAAATCATTCCTCGACGGAAATTCCTGCGACGAACATAGTTTTGGCACGCCCAGTAGGACCACTGATCCGAAGATAAGATAAACATGCCAGAAGATCTACAAAACACATTGTTTCAAATGCTGCAGAGACTAGAGAAAGCCTCCACAGGCTCTAGAGGTGATACAGGTTTGGTTCCTCCCAAAGAAAAAAGACGTAGAACCAGCCAGCCAGACGAGATGGTCGTAGTCAACCCTGCGTTCCCCTTTTCAGAGGCCCCTATAAATATGCTCAATATGACGTGGGCGGAGAAAGGAAAAAGGAAGATTACAAGGGAAGATGAAGAAGGAAAACTGGCCAAAAGACCTATGATAGGGATAAGCAAACCGCCCGAGTATCCAAAAGCTGCCATAATCAAAGGGTTGGTCATGTGTAGTAAATGCCAGTGCGAATGTGAGCTCGAGATTCCCCCAGCTGGAGTCCTCATTGATCACGAGTTGATTAGGAGGAAAGAAGAAGATACAAAAAGAGAAGCCTGTGAAAAGATTAAGCAGGCGACAAGGAAGGATACTTCTCGAAGCGTTTTTCAACGCCTAGGAGGTGATTCCCAACCCAAGGCTTTGTCAGAAGTGTTTCGAAACCATGAAGTTTCTGACGAAGCAGAAGATATGAAGGCCAAACTCCGAAGAAGTACAGATCATCTTCAGAATAGCCAAAAGGGGAGGGAAGTCAAAAGAGCTGATGTGATAGCTAATCCTGTTAAGAAAACGAATCCTGCACATCTCGGGCGGAAATGGTATATAGTTGGAAATGACGGGCAGCCCACCAAACCAATGGGAGCCTCCATGGTCAGGAGGGTTTAAAGGCAGCACAAAGCCTACATGAATTCCCTGATGACCCTCACCACCTCTGAAGCCTCAAAAAATCAAAAGTTGGAGAGAGCAACATCTGGAGGTAGTAGCCAGCTTCGTTGGCGAAGTAAGAAGGAGGTGGAGAAGGCCAACCGCAAAACAGAGGGTGTGGGGGATCATGTGCCACAGGGCCAACATCTTGGGAAGTATAGGATCTTGAGAAGAGCTCAAGAAGATCTGATTATGATGCCAACCCCTGGTTGGAAGCCGGAGCCCACCCATGAGGGAACTGTTGCACCTGAAAGGGAACCACCCTTTTTACCCTTGGTGGATCCTTTTGGTGAAGTTCCAAAGCAAACGCTGTACGAAGGCATGAATCAACCACAACAGGAAGGGATACCAGAGCCATTACTTCCAGCCGATGCAATGGCCTGGTTAGACGAATTCATGGACCAAATTGGGAGCAAGAAGGAAGATTTGCTCGAGCCCAATAACTTCCACATCAACATGACGTATGTATTATCCGCCACGTTTGGCGTCAGGCCTGATCAGCCCGCTACTATGAAGGGTGATTACTTAACAACTGAGCCAATGATGGCTCACGTCAATGTGGAGGTAGCTGAATAAGAAGACTCGGGCAAGGCTGTACCCTCAGAAATATCCGAAGGTAGTCCTCTAAGGATTTACACAGATGAGATGGTGTTCAGCCGCCCGAGTATTTCGTTGGCCAACCATCTGAAACCTATATACGTTTCCTTAGAAGGTGTACCCTTCAAAAGAATTTTAATTGATGGAGGAGCAGCTGTTAACGTATTACCAGCCAGACAGATGAGGAGGATGGGGAGAGGCACTGAAGATCTTATTCCCACAGACCTTACAGTCTCGAGCTTCTCAGGTGCTATCACCAGAACTCATGGGATATTGCCTTTGGAAGTAAACCTGGGGTCTAAAAAGATAATGCTGACATTCTTTGTGGTGGACTGCACCTCCACTTACGGGGCCTTACTCGGAAGAGATTGGATCCACCAAAGTTTAGCCATACCTTCCACTCTTCATCAACAAGTGGCTGTATATCACGAAGCAGGTACTAAAGGACCAGGCTTTTGGGAGTTAGTAGAGGCCGAATCACGGCCGTTCTTCCCCTCAGCTAATGTTGCAGAAGCAAGTTTCTACAATCCCAACGTAGGAATCTTGAAATGTTTAGGAGCTGATGAGAACGGCCGCCCTACCAAAGTGACGGCCCAAAAGCTTCTGGAACAAGGAATGCTCCTTACCGAGGAGGAGTGGGAGAGACCCTGTCTCATACCAAATTCCCTACACCATCAATGATCGAACAAAAGAAGAAAGATCAGGTCATGGCAGTCAGAAACCTGATTAAAAGACTGTTGGTTTATGGAAAGGGAAGAAGACAGGAAATGGTGCTCTTAGATAAAGAAGAGCAGGATTGGCAGGAGAAAGCTTCTACCAGCCAGCACGGAAATGAGGAGGAATCTTGCAAAGAGGAGTTAGATAGGGCCATTCGAATGGCCGAATGCATATATGATATAGACGAACCAGACGATCTGCCCGAGAACCCATAATTGGTCGAGTTTTTGTGTGCAGAACCTGATAAGCCACCACCAGAAGTCCAGGATCCTTTGGAAGTTATTGATCTAGGCACAGATGAGGATCCGAGACCAATTCAAATCAGTGGTTTATTAAGGGCTGAAGATCGGGCCAGGATTATTTGTCTTTTGCAAGAGTTCAAAGATTGTTTTACTTGGCATTACACCGAGATGCCAGGGTTAGACCCAGCCTTAATGGAACATAGAATGCCTATCAAGGAAGGATATAAACCTGTCAAGCAGGCACCACAGAGGATGTCAAAGGAGATAGAAGAAAAGGTCAAAGAAGAAATTGAAAGGCTGGTGAAAGCTGGCTTTATTAGACTAGCCAAATACGTGGAATGGTTAGCCAACATTGTACCCGTTTTAAAAGCTATAACAAAAGCAATACGATGTTGTGTTGACTACAAGAATATTAATAGTGCCACGCCAAAAGATGAATATCCTATGCCTATGGCTGATTTATCCATAGATGCCGTAGCAAAACATAAGGTTTTATTTTTTATGGATGGAAATGCCGGTTATAATCAAATAAAGATGGCGCCAGAAGATATTCATAAAACAGCTTTTAGGTGTCCTAGTCATGTGGGGGCATATGAATATCTGGTCATGCCATTCGGGCTCAAGAATGCGGGCGCCACGTATCAAAGGGCAATGAATGCCATTTTTCATGATCTAATTGGCCAAAGCATGGAGGTGTATATCGATGACATCGTGGTGAAGTCTAAAACAGAAGAACAACATCTAGTAGACCTCAGGCAAGCATTGATAAGGATGCGGATCCACAAATTGAAGATGAATCTAAAGAGGTGCGCATTTGGAGTGAGAGTGGGCAACTTCTTGGGATTCTTGGTGCATCAGAGATGTGTGGAAGTGGATAAAAACAAGTCTCGGGCAATATTGGAGTCACCTTCACCCACCAACAAAGTACAGCTTCAGAGGCTACTGGGCAAAATCAACTTCTTGAGGAGATTCATTGCCAATTTGGCGGGCAAAATCCAGCCGCTAACTCCTCTACTAAGATTGAAGGATAAAGAGAATTTCGAGTGGGGGCCGACCCACCAACAAGCATTTGACAGCATCAAGGCCTATCTAACTTCTCCACCAGTGCTGGTGCCACCTCAAAGGGGAAAACCCTTGAAGTTGTATATTTCTGCTTCGGAAATATCAATTGGGAGTTTGCTAGCCCAAAATAATGAAGGAGGAAAGGAGCAGGCCGTATATTACCTCAGTAGGATTCTGACCGAGGTAGAAACAAGATATTCTTCGGTGGAAAGATTGTGTTTAGCTCTATATTTTACTACCAGCAAGCTAAGGCATTACATGCTACTCTGTCACGTGCACATCATCGCCAAAACAGATCGGGAAGTGGATTCTAGCATTATCAGAATTCAGTTTTCAATATGTACCCCAAAGGGCAGTCAAAGGCCAGGCAATTGCTGACTTCCTGACCGAACATCAGGAACCTCAAAGTGAGGTAATCAATATCCCGGGAAGTTTGGAAGTTACTAGTGTTTGGATCCCACCAAGAAGTGATGTTTCGGGCAAAGAAGATTGGATCCAGCAAGAGATAAGAAGAGTAACAGGTCTCTGGATTACACCTTGGAAGCTGTATTTCGATGGATCCCACACTCAGAAGGCAGCAGGAGCTGGGATTGTGATTATAAATCCTCAAGGGGTTTATCATTATTATTCATTCCTGCTCGATTACCAAGAGAACACCAATAATCGGGCAGAGTATGAGGCCTTAATTATTGGTCTGGAAATCCTGATGGACTTGGGGGCAACAGAAGTGGAGATCTTTGGTGATTCAGAGTTAGTAATAAACCAACTGAATGGCGAGTTCAAGTGCAGACATATCACTATGGCAGGGTACTATATGGCGGCAATGCAATTGCTGAGTTTTTGGGAGTATGAGATATCAGTCAATCACATTCCTAGGGGGTCTAACTTAGCGGCCAATGAGATGGCGCAACTAGCTTCAGGAGTACCAATGCAGGAAAGGAAGTATGGTGTAGATGTCGAGATCCAAACAAGAAACCTTCCTTCTATCTTAGATAGGGGATTCAGTCTGGATGTAATGGTTTTAGAGACCAAGATGGAAGATTGGAGGTCACCTATCATTCATCATTTGAAGGATCCCTCTTCACCCATAAGTAAGAAGAATAGGCAGCAAGCAACCAAGTATGTCTTGTGGGCGAAGAACCTGCTGAGAAAGACCCCATATGGGTTACTATTAAAATGCTTAGGCCAAGAAGAGTCCATGAGAGTAATGGCCGAAGTACATGAGGGAATATGTGGAGCACATCAAGCAGGGACAAAGATGAGATGGTTACTCAGAAGATACGATTATTTCTGGCCCGACATGGAAAAAGATTGCAAATCTTATGCCCGTGGTTGTGAGGAATGTCAGAGGCATGGACCTCTCCAGCACGTGCCGTCAGTACCTTTGAATCCAGTGGTCAAGCCTTGGCCGTTCCGAGGATGGGCGATGGACTTCATCGGGCAAATCTATCCAGCCTCCAGTAAAGGGCATACTTTCATAATTGTGGCAACGGATTACTTCACCAAATGGGTGGAAGCATTAGCAGTAAAATCCATAACTTCAGCCGTGGTCAAGAATTTTATCGAGGCCAAGATCCTGCACAGGTATGGGGTGCCTGAAACTATAGTAACGGACCGTGGGCCATCTTTTATTTCAAAAGAAGTCGAGGAGTTTGCAAGCAAGTACAAGATAAAGATGATCCAGTCCAGTCCATACTACCCTCAGTCAAATGGGCAAGCAGAGGCTAGCAACAAGATCTTGGTCAACATTATCAAAAGAATGGTGATCGATAGTCCAGAAAAGTGGCATGAGATGCTAGGGAATACGTTGTGGGCATACAGGACTTCTAAAAGAGCGGGGACAGGCACGACTCCTTATGCCTTGACTTTCGGGCAAGATGCAGTGCTCCCTATGGAGATCAACATCAGTTCCGTAAGAATTCAAAACCAATTTGGGTTACATAGTGCAGAATATATCGAAGCCATGTGTCAAGGTATTGAAGACCTGGATGCAGCCCGAATTGAAGCCTTGAACCAGATTCAAGAAGGAAAGATTGCTATTGCCCGAGCTTATAACAAAAGGGTAAAGGTAAAATCTTTCAAAGAAGAAGATTTAGTGTGGAAAACAGTCCTCCCGCTAGGAGCTCAGCTGCGTGGCTTCGGGAAGTGGAGCCCGACATGGGAAGGTCCTTTCATTATTAGTCGGGTTTTGAATAAATGAGGATACTATCCAGCGGACCTCGAGGGTATTGAGCAGAAACACCCCATTAATGTGAAATTCTTGAAAAAATATTGTCCTACATTATGGGATGTTAGGGACTGCTACATTGAAGAAGGGGCAGAGTGAGGCGAACCTCAGAAGTTCGTATGCGGTATTTTGTTCATCCAACATTCGAAGAAGCCAGAAAGACAGAAATTGCTAAAATAATATTTATTTCATGTCGACAAATTGATGAAATTTACAGAATTCCAATCTTATGTATTACATTTGATTCTCTCTGAGATGGGTGGTGTCTTCAGCTAGTTTCCCGATGTCTTCATGGATGGAACCCAATCGGGTGATCGGGTTGTGCGGCCAACATGAGCCTGGTAGAGGATCCTCAGACAAGACCATCAGTGTATATGATGGTCAAGTCTGATTTATCTCCACAGTTTGCGGAAAGACAAACCATCAAGAGGAAGCCGCCTGACCAAGGGTGTTGGGGATAGAGGGGTGATCGACCAAGGGTGTTGGAGATAGCAATCATCAGGTGAAGCTTTTTTTTTTTTTTTTTTGCGAAAAGGAAGCTTTAGAAATATCCACTCAAAACCTGAGGAACCCATTTCTCAGTTTTTAAAGAATAGACAAGAACGACCAAGATAGATGGATGGGTGAATGGAAGTAAAGGCCAAAGCAAAAAGGGATTTGATGGTTTGATTAGGGAAGTTCTGAGTTAGATTTATAGGCCTCGGGGGTAGTTCAAAGGTCGGGAGAAGAGCAAGGGGCACAGGAGGTACAAATGCAGATATGCATGCACGCGGGTATTCAATCAATGTCAACGCTTGGGATTCCAAACTTTTCATTAATTGAAGGGGGCACTGTTTGGGTTAAAACTAAACTTTTGGCCCAAAGATGGAGTCGGCCCGAAAGAAGGCCTGGAGGGATAGAAGATCCACGGCCCGGAAGAAACTTAGGAGGCAGGAAAGGGCCTTTTCTGGCTTGGCACAATTCACAAAGGCCACTTGCTCACCTACTCAAGGACCAAGTGGTGTAGGCTGATCAGACTGCACAGCCCAATAAAGTACTTTTTGGTGGCATCCATGTAAAAAAGCTGATGAGTCACCACCTCTAAACCGCATTCAGGCAAGGCTGTTGCTACAGGAACCCGAGCCAAAGTTGTCTATAAAAGGAGGAAGAGAAGGCAGAAACAAGGACACTCAATCAAACATACAAATGCAAGCCAAAACTCTGCTCAAAGCCAGATTTGCCTTCAAACGAAGCTGTAGTCAGCCCAAGCCTTCATCCCATTCGGGATAAACCTTCATTCCCCGTGGGATAATCTTCTCTTCCAACTTCTGTAATAGCTCTGCTACCTGGTTCGCACTTGTGGTAGTATCGATTCACTTTTGTATCCTCTCTCCCCCTCTTTCCCTCTAAGCTTTCAGACCTTTGACAGAGCCACAAAGATAGGAACCTGCAAAGAAGATCAACCTTAACCGATAAGGTTTAATCTTGCCCGACCATCTTTGCGCTGTTCTTGTCTTTTCTTTCTTTAAAAGCCTAGTAATATGTTGTATATTCCCAGTTATATACAAGTTGTTTCTAGCAAAATCATGATGAAAAGGGTTCTTCAGTACTTGAATCCGATTTGAATATATCTTCAGTGTTCAAATCAGATCTAAGTCCTAAGCCAACGGGCATGTAAATTTGATCAGTTTAAAAGTCCTTGGCCTCAAGGCATAAAAAAGAACTTTATGTAGACTTAACCCATCCACGACAATCCTTGATAAACTAGAAGTCCGAAGTTACTTGGGGCGCAAGTAATCGACCTACCTCTTGGTTTTGTTTCTATTATATCCTGATTATCGTAGAAGGCTTAAGTATGGAGTGAATTCTGATAGAAAGCCTCAAGGCCTACACCTAAGGCCCCACAAAGGCATCTATTTGGATTCACTCTATGCTGCGGTCTAGATAGTCCGAGTATAAGGATGAACTCTGATGGGAAGCCTCAAGGCCTACACCTAAGGCCCCACGAAGGCACCCATTTGGGTTCGTCCTACCTCTCGGACTCAGGTAATCAAAAGTATAATAGTGATAAGACTCCGGCAACCATAAAGACCAAATATGATATGTTCAAACACTGGTTTAGTTTGACAGGAAGCCTCAAGGCCTACACCTAAGGCCCCACAAAGGCACCTGTCATATCTAACATAGTTTCTCGGGCATACGCATATTCAACCAAAACTTAACATCCATTCGACATCTGCCATACTGAAGATGGCAGTGGCACGCCTGAGCACCTCAAAGTTAATCTTGATTGTGAGCCTCAAGACCTACACCTAAGGCCCCACAAAGGCACCTTTCAAATTAACTTTGTCCTTCTCTTTCAGCACTGCCTGACGAGTCTTGCCCGATCAAGATTTGCCTGACAAAACTTGCCCGACTAAGCCCGAGAAGAAAGCAGAAGCCCGACAGCAGCCCTCAACCGGCGCCATCTTCCCAGGGGAGCTGTGTGCTTGCCCGCCAGGAAATCATTCCCCGACGGAAATTCCTGCGACGAACACTAAGTGCATTAAATACAGGAATTCAGTACTTTACACAGCTTGTAAAAAACGTATTTTGAACATCTGGATCATTGGTGAATGTAGTGTGTGTTCTTGAGCTTCTTCAAGAGCCATAGCCCGGAGCTGAATAAAGAGTTTGAATGATCCTCGTAAAGATACCCCAAGTGTGGGCCCGATATAGAAAGATATATGTAGAGGTGCGGCAACATAACGCTATCTGCAAAAATGATGGCCAATATCTTTACAGAGGAGAATTCTCTACCTTCTTAATTTTTTTATTCTTTCATATTTTTTTTTATTTGAATGATCACGGTTAATATCTTATATTAATTTTTTTATATAAAAATTAATCGATTTTTTAATGAAAGTATGATCGATTTTTGAAAGCTATTTTTTAATCTCATTGTTGTAAATTCCTGGCTCTGCCACCCATTCAACTTTCAAATTTCTTGGAATTAAGTCATATTTTCAGGTATTGTGTTTATTCATTTGATTGTTTTTTTTAGCTTTTAGTCTTTCATTTGTTTTTAATGTAGGATTTGCGATATAGTAAGATTTAATTTCAAGTCTAATTGCGTTTTACATTTTGGGGTTGAATTTGGGGCTTTTGTTTAGGGTATAAGAATTGTGATTTAATATATTGTGAAATTTGATTCGGGAGTTCACATTCCAAACTGCCCCCGCTCCCCACTTATAGGTACACACAAAATAAAGAGCCCCTTGATCTATAAGACCGAAAATACAATAAAGATTCATGAGAAGCCGCCCATTACGAAAGGGACCAGGGAGCTACTATTTGAACTCCAAAAAGGTCATCTTACGCTCCTTTCTAATTCAAAAACTAAAAGAGTGTAAAATGAATTTTTTAGGATGCTAATAACATTTCTCAAAAGAAATTCAGATATTATACTTTTGTCAACAATTTCGGTCGAGCCATAAATGAATATTCAGCTCATGGTTCTAATTTTTTTTTTTTTACCTTGATCGTATCAGTTTTGATTCTTAATGCATTCACAGCGAAAGTGAAACACAACTAACTAACTGAGCAAAATGTGGAAGCGAGTGGTAAAAGCACCTTCAGCTCAGCTCCAAACCCTAGCCTCACAGAGATCCTCATGTCTCAAACACAGCTTTCGACTCCTCATCTTATCACCATCTTCCTATTTAATGACGTTGTTTCTGTTGGATTTTGTGGCTCAATACTTCTTGGGCCTTTAGTTTTTTGTCTCAAGCCCAAATAGGTTTGGCCTTTTGTTATCCATTTGAAAGCCACATGGCAGTTAGGGTTTAATTAAAAAGGCACCAGCCTTATATAAGGAAATTCATGCCTTTTGGTCAGAAGACAAGCTGCAAAAAAGCAGCAGAAAGGTAGCAGAAAAGAAAGTGCAGCCGAAAGCAAGCAAAAAAGAGAAAAGGCAGCAATGATGAAATTTGTTAGGATGTTGGCTCAGGGAAGAAAAGTCAAGAGCTTTTCTTTTGGTATTTTCAAGGCAGCAGTTGCTATATGTTTGAGGTGAAGCCGAGAGAGAGGGGAACGGTAGATTAGAGAGAAGAAACTGAAAGGTTGCTGTTTTCTATTCTTCCTATTTGTTTGTAATCCCCTTTGTTAGTGATCACTCAATCAAAGATATTTGTGCTACATGTTGTGGCTTTTGGGAGAGAAGGAATTTGATATGTGTTTCTTCTTCTTCATTTGTTTCTTTGTTTAAGTGAGAGCTATTAGGTGTATGTGGGATTTGGGTTTGAGAGTTAAAACTCTATTTGTAATCTCCTTTGATATTAGTGGAATTTCCTCGCCGTCTCGGAACTGGACGTAGGCTTACGCCGAACCAGTATAAATCCTTGTGTTCTTTGGATTATTTGTCTTGTCATATTTTACCGTATTAGCTTATTGGTTTCATATTTGACGCTTCCGCACAACAAGTGGTATCAGAGCTCCGGATTTCGACTTGGGGCTTTGTACTAATATGTTTATGAAACTTTCGAATATGTCGGTGAAATATGATATTGAAAAATTCAATGGGAGGAATGATTTTAGCCTATGGCGGGTTAAGATGCGAGCTGTGCTAGTTCAACAAGGGTTGCTTAAGGCGCTACAGGGTGTGGAAGCCTTGCCACAAGATTGGTCTGCTGAAGAAAAAGAAGACGCTTTGAATCGAGCACATAGTGCAATTATGTTATCACTATCTGATGAAGTTCTTCGTGAGATGGAAAATGAAACTACTGCAGCTGGTTTGTGGCTTAAGTTGGAGAGTATATACATGACCAAATCCCTCACCAATCGTTTGTATTTGAAGCAACGTTTGTACACTCTCCGTATGACTGAAGGTACACCTATTCAAAACCATCTTGATGAGTTTAATAAGGTTATTATGGATTTGAAAAGTATGGATAATAAAATTAATGATGAGGATCAATCTTTGATTTTGTTGTGTTCTTTACCTCCTTCGTATGCGAATTTTGTTGAAACTTTGTTATATGGGAGAGATTCTATTTGTATGGAGAATGTAAAAGCCGCTTTGAATTCAAGAGAGTTAAAGAACAAAGTATTTGGAAATTTGAATGATTCACATTCTGAGGCTTTGATAGCAAGAGGCAGAGATAGGGAATATGGATCAGGTAGTAATAAAGGAAATTTGAGATCGAAGTCTAAGACTAGAAACAACACATGCAACTATTGTCGCAAGGAAGGGCATTGGAAAGTTGATTGCCCAAAACTGAAAGATAATGCTGGTGCAAGTGCGAATGTCGTCGATGACGACTTCGACTTTGTTCTATGATGACAATTGGCTACACCAGATTTGAAAAAAAAAAAAAAAAAAAAAGGAATCTGGTGTTGTGGGTACTCTTAAATCTCTCTGCTACATATGGAGATTTAAGAGTTTGTAAGGATTCTGTGTTATGATTTGAGAAAGTTGCTTAGTAGCCTCTATGTATGTTTGTGTTATGTCAGTTGCTCTTCATCGGTGTTTCTATTGTTTTGGATATTGGTATGGTTTTGCTTTTTTTGGTAAAGTTGAATTCAGTAAGGGCCAATTTGTTAAGTTCTGCAAGTTTGGATAGTGAGACACCACACTATTTTGGAGACACCTAATGCGGAACATTTGTGTGGAACCCTCTTGTAGAAGGTAAGTTATATGCTTTCTAACTTTGGTCTATGGACATTTGGTTGGATTTGTTTGCCACTGCTATTTGGTCTGTTGGTCTCCATCATCTGCAATTAGTTTTTTTTTTTGAAAACTCCAGTTGAGGTATGGTTTTGGATCTCCTACTGATTATTTGAATTTGAAATTTTGGTTGTCCTGTTGGTGCTCATGTGATGATGGTAAACTTGAGTGAAGGGCATATTTTTGTATGTGGTATGTGAGACTTTGTTGCCAAATTTGTAATCAGTTTTGACTTGGAGAATATGTCATACTATGTGAATGAGTCTATTGGTGCAGTTTCAGACCATGGTGTTTGTGAGCAGGTGGAGTTCGTTGTGTGTCCAACTTTGGTATGATGTGCTTGATCTTTTGTTGGTGATATTGAAGAATTTCAGTTCTTCGTTTGAATCACTTTTGTTTTGATCAAGGCACTTATGGTTTGCAAATTTGGAGAAGACGGTAGAGAAATGTTCACTTTCGTTGGCTTTGGTACAGTTTGAGTCGAGGTGGAAATTGTTATGAGTACCGGAAAGTTTGGTGAATTTGATTTAGCTTCTGTTGTCTGTAGTTCGTATTTTGGGTGCTTATGATGATTGTTGAGTCAACTCTGAGTTGCTTTCGGGAATTTCGCCAAGGTGGAGATTGTTGGATTTTGTGGCTCAATACTTCTTGGGCCTTTAGTTTTTTGTCTCAAGCCCAAATAGGTTTGGCCTTTTGTTATCCATTTGAAAGCCACATGGCAGCTAGGGTTTAATTAAAAAGGCACCAGCCTTATATAAGGAAATTCATGCCTTTTGGTCAGAAGACAAGCTGCAGAAAAGCAGCAGAAAGGTAGCAGAAAAGAAAGTGCAGCCGAAAGCAAGCAAAAAAGAGAAAAGGCAGCAATGATGAAATTTGTTAGGATGTTGGCTCAGGGAAGAAAAGTCAAGAGCTTTTCTTTTGGTATTTTCAAGGCAGCAGTTGCTATATGTTTGAGGTGAAGCCGAGAGAGAGGGGAACGGTAGATTAGAGAGAAGAAACTGAAAGGTTGCTGTTTTCTATTCTTCCTATTTGTTTGTAATCCCCTTTGTTAGTGATCACTCAATCAAAGATATTTGTGCTACATGTTGTGGCTTTTGGGAGAGAAGGAATTTGATATGTGTTTCTTCTTCTCCATTTGTTTCTTTGTTTAAGTGAGAGCTATTAGGTGTATGTGGGATTTGGGTTTGAGAGTTAAAACTCTATTTGTAATCTCCTTTGATATTAGTGGAATTTCCTCGCCGTCTCGGAACTGGACGTAGGCTTACGCCGAACCAGTATAAATCCTTGTGTTCTTTGGATTATTTGTCTTGTCATATTTTACCGTATTAGCTTATTGGTTTCATATTTGATGCTTCCGCACAACAGTTTCAACGATCTTCTCTTTCCTCCTCCCACACCACCTTTACTTCCTGTTCCAGTGCATCTGCATTTATGGGTCATGAGCACAAGGAATTTGAGGCTGAGCATCAGGTTAGCAACTTAACTGCACTATTGTTTCTTCTTTGCAGTTTTAAAATACCAAATTTGCTTAACTGTGGGCCACATAGTGATTTTATTTCAATTAATTTTTATACAGAGTAGGATCAATACATCCAAGCAAAGTGGAACGGATACTGGGTATTATTGTCAAAATAGTGGGTAATTGCAACAGAAACTAAATGGGGCATGCACTGATGGTTCATGGGATCCCCTGCAGAGCTCAAATCAGTATAGTCAAAGTAACAATGGGCCTTTCTGGAGAAGCACACGCAACGAATTTCTGAATGACCCAGTTCAACAACATGGAAATTTTAGAGGGTATTACGGTCATGAAAATAGAGGGTTGGAAAAAACCCCAAACTTGCATGGGAAACATTTAGGAAATGGAAATATACAGAATTCATATGTGCCTGGGAAGGAGCCATCCATAGAAGTCAGACAGAACCCCGATTGTTATAAATCACAAGGAAATCCAGGGTCTCAGGGAAGCCTAAATCAGAATTTTATGCAAAGTTATGCACAGCATCAGCAAAATACCAATGGTTATTCTAAATTGCATCAGCCGAACCCTAGTTATGGACAACATCAACAGAATTCTAGTTATGGATATGAACAGTATCAGCAACAACCGAGTTATAGGCAATACCAGCAAAACCCTAGTTATGGGCAATACCAGCAAAGCCCCCATGCTGGACAATATCCGACAAATTCAGATGCTTTTCAAAATATGATAGTGGATTCTCACGCAGGAAGTGAGTCAAAATCTGAAGGACAATTGATTGAGGCTTCGGAAAATAGCCCGTCTAGTTCCAGTCTTGAAGAGTTGGATCGTTTTTGCAAGGAGGGGAAAGTTAAGGAGGCTGTGGATATCTTGGGACTGCTAGAGAAGCAGCATGTTCATGTGGATTTGCTTCTCTATTTACAGTTAATGCAGGCATGAGGCTAAGGCTTTAGAAGAAGCAAAAGTTGTTCATGACAACATTACAAGATTATTGCCAACTTTGAATGTGAGTACGTACAACAAAATCTTGGAGATGTATTCTAAATGTGGTTCTATGGACAACGCATTTTTGGTTTTCAACAAGATGCCAAACCGGAATTTGACATCGTGGGACATTATGATAACATGGTTTGCTAAGAATGGTCTTGGGGAAGATGCCATTGATCTATTTACCCAATTCAAGAAAGCAGGCTTGAAACCCGATGGCCAATTGTTTATTGGCGTTTTATACGCTTGTAGTGTCGTGGGAGATATTAATGAAGGATTGCTGCATTTTGAATCAATGAGCAAAGATTATGGTATTGCCCCAACTATGGATCATTATGTGAGTGTAGTAGATATGCTAGGAAGTATGGGCTATCTAGATGAAGCTTTGGAATTCATTGAAAAGATGCCATTGGAACCTAATGTCGATGTTTGGAAGACCTTGATGAATCACTGCAGAGTTCATGGGCAGTTGGAGCTTGGGGACCGGTGTGCGGAGCTTATTGAGCAGCTAGATCCCTCCTGCTTTGATGAGCAATCAAAGGCTGGCCTTATTCAAGTAAAAGAATCTGACCTGGTAAAGGAGAAAGAGAAGAAAAAAATAGCAGCACAAAATCTTTTAGAAGTCAGGAGCCAAGTCCATGAATATCGAGCAGGTGATAAATCGCATCCTGAGAACGATGAAATTTATGCTCAACTCAGGGGTTTAAGGGAACAGATGAAGGAGGCTGGCTACATTCCGGAGACTAGATTTGTGTTGCATGACATAGATCAGGAAGGCAAGGAAGATGCTTTGCTTGCCCATAGTGAGAGACTTGCTCTTGCTCATGGCCTCATTAGCAGCTCAGCTCGTTCAACTATTAGGGTTATCAAGAATCTTCGTGTTTGTGGTGATTGCCATAACGCACTGAAGATCATTTCGAAAATTGTAGGCAGAGAACTCATCATGTGAAATGCTAAGAGGTTCCACCATTTCAAAGACGGATTGTGTTCTTGCCGAGATTATTGGTGAACATATGAAACTCGAATTATTCTTTTGTCTCAGGTATTATTACAAACTCTGTTTTGATTACTCGAAATGCCGCCATGTTATATGATATAATGCTTTGAAAAGTAATTTTGAGACGGAACTTAATTCAACTGATCAAACTGCTAACCTGCGTAAGCCTATCGCGAAGAGCACCTCATTCTTTCGATGTCCAATATTTAGCTATAGCATCTGTCGAGAAATCGGCCTCTGCATATACGAATTTGCTGTTCAACTTTGCTGCCAGGTGCTTTGATGTCCTTCGAAATCTTGATGTTATCAATATTGCTCTTCTTCGTCGAGGTACCGAAGACTCGTAATTAAATGAAGAGGATTGTGAATCTTAAGACCAAGACTCGCAAATACCACAAGAAATTAAAGCTACAAGCAATCCATTGGACCAAACACGACCAGAGAGTTTACTAGAAGCAATAAACCGCTTCCTGCGTAAGATAAAAGTTTTTTCTATCCCGTACATAGTACCTAACACGACCCAAAAGATAAAGTACAAAAAGCAGTGTTTAAAAAAGCACCGCTTAATCATTGGTGTTTTAACTTATCAAAATGTATGGTCATGGTTATTTTCGTCAACTTCATTAGAATTTTCATCAAAATAAGCCACGTGCTGAATTAAGAGGCAAATATGGCAAACCAAACCAAATGAGAAAATTGTAGCAATGGGAATGGCCCTTCAGCTTTACCCCAATTAGAGTAAAGGTCCCTCAGCTCATCAAAATGTGCAGCTTTGATCATTTTCATCAACTCTGTTGGAATTGCCATCAAAATGAGTCATGTGCTTAAGCGGATCATGATTGTGGGGTATATTATCAGTTTGTCCATGGAGCCCTTCCACCATGGCTACTTGTCCTCCTTGGCACGCATAAGGTTGCCTAAAGAGAATTGGCGGAAGTGGAAGGAGGGAAGATGTTGTCGATGGGGACGGGCAAGGAGACAACAACTTTTTGGATGTCTAGAGGGTGTAAGGTATGGTTTGGGGTTGAGGTGATTTTAAAAAAAGTTGGATGTCATATTTATGTTTGGTAAACTTCTAGCTTCAGTTTTTTTTCACAATTTTTTGTGATAAAAAGCTAAAATGCAGCTTTGAAAAGCTGGCTTTTCAGCTTCTGCGCAAACCTCTAAAACACGGGTGAACAGTGACCCTTTAATGAAAGTTTCTGGCAATCTTACCTTGAGCTCTTTCTTCCGCCTCCACACTTCTCCGTCAAACCCACCACTCTCCCACACCTCTCCGCACCCCCTCCGCCTCTCCTGCTCCTTCAAACTCACAAAACCCCCCAAACCACCTTCTCTATCCGCCTCAACACCGCCGCTTGCCAGAGACAGAGTCATCGACTTCGGAAAATACGAGGGCAAGATACTAGTCACCCTCCCTTTAGCCTACCTCAAGTGGGTCTCCAAAAATCTCCGCACTCATGACTTCGAGGACTAGGCGAAGCTCGCCGACCAGGTCCTTGACGACGCCGTTTACTGGGACCGGATCGAGTGGGAGCTGGCGGAGAACATCCTAAACAGAAATTGGAGGATAACAGACCCAGCCTCTGACGTTGTTTCGTCCACCGAGCTATGGCGACTCCAAACCCATCAAGAACCCTAATTTCCCAAAACCCATTTCTCCATTTCACCGATACATTCACTCAGCTCAAGCTCAAACGGTTAATTCTGAGGATTCCGAGCAGGAGGAAGAGAGAGTGCAGAGAGAGAGAGAGAGTTGAGGTGAAATGGTCTAAGATCGAAGGTTTGTGTGTGGGGTTGTCTCGGAGGAGGAGATAGTGCAGAGAGAAAGAGTTGAGAGTTTTCGAGAGAGTTTGAGAGTGTAGAGGAAGACACAGGGATAAGGGAAATGGGGTGTGGGCCCCACGACCACACAAAATCCTCACATAAAAATAATAATATTAAATAAAATATCATAATAATAATATAGTATTATACCTTTTTTTGGTCATTTCACACAGTCACAGCTGATTTACATAAAAGTTTACCAAACACTATCATACTGCTTTTTTTTTTTTTTTTTCCAAAAGCACTTTTACAAAAAAATTACCAAACACTCTGCTGTTTTATTTCACAGCAGAGCAGAAACATCTTTTTTTCAAAGCACAACAATACTAAACCAGCCTTAAAGGAGGTGTGGCGTGGAGGGTCAGGGGGAGCGTGTTATGGCTATTGGGGTATATTTAATTTTTCGTGTTTGCATATTAATTAGTGTCACGTGTATGACATACAGTTCTAAAAATCTCTGCCTAGCGCCGTCAAGGCCCCGCCTAGGCGTTAGGCGGTTGACCACCGCCCCGATTAATGCCTAGACGTTTGAAAATTAAGAAAGGGCGTCTAGATCCGCTGAGGCGCCCGCCTAAACCGCCTAGGTTGTGACTCACTTAGACATAAAATAGATAACTTTCATTTTGCATTTTATTTTTTCAATAAATTGTAAAGGATTTGTTGAATACTTAAATGAATACACATTATATGCATGTTCCCATGTTTTCATTATATTCCAATACTTCTTAATATATATATATATATATATATTCTATTTTATAGTTTATAATGAAATTATATATATTTTAAGTATAAACAGACACTTATTTACACGAAATACAATAGATTTACTTAAATCCGCCTAGGCGCTAGGCCCCAACTTGCGCACCCGACTAGCACTTAGCGTCTTTTAGAACCTTGGTATGACACATGACTTATTTTGATAAAAGTTCTGACGAAGTTAACAAAAATAATCATTTCTGCACGTTTTGACACATGACTTATTTTGATAAAAGTTTTGACGAAATTAACAAAAATGACAATTTATGCATGTTTTGACGAGTTAAGGGATTAATGATTACAAATTTTTAGTTGAACGACCATTGCTCTGATTAAATTAAAAAGTACTACAATTTTTTCATTTTCTTTAGTCAAATCCATACCAAACAGTTATGTTAGGATTCTAAGCCGTTGGATTGATCTAAATGTTTGATATGCATTGACCACAGGCACTCGCTCAGGTGAGCTGCTCTGTCCATTTTATGCCTCTCAAGAATCAGGGAAGAGCACCCGGATAGGATTTCCCAACTGACATTTCCTTCGCAACACTATCTCGGTCATAGCTTTAGAACTGTAGAGAACAATGGAGACACGGGACTTGCACTTTTATACTCAGTTTTAACACATTATACACCAACATGGAGACAAACAGACATGTAGTCTTGTCCTTATAGTCATATCATAGGTTTTGATCCTCCATGAGAAACCAATGAGGCAGCTAACCAAGAAAAAACTAAATCAATAAAGAGAGATGGATTGTCACATAAACCGAGAAGCTGCCACATGGTTATAAACTCCATCTTCTAGCATCTGGTCTAACCAGATATAAACGAAAATTCCCCAAAAAAGACAACCAAGAAGTGAGCTCCCCCTATTTCCAAATCATTGAAAATTTTCCTGAAACCATCCCAGCTCAATGCAATAGAAGTTCTTACAAATCTAGTAAGGGGCATGTTTTAATAACTGGAGATATTGTACAGGTGAGGAAATTAATTATTCAAATATGACTCCCCAACCCTTTTTCTCATCCTAGAATTCATCCTCTCTTCGGTAACCAGTGCTAACTTGCAGCAAGATGAAGGGACAGTTATCCTGAGAATTCTATTTTGAAGGGCTTAGACTCGATCTCCTCACAACTGATTTTGCATCCCACCCATGTTCATGTAACCCATACTCGTTTAAATATAAACATTCTTAAGGGATCCCTTTCTCAAGTAAATATCCATTGTCACTTAGCGAGAAAATACATATTTTCCACCTCCATCTTGGTAAGTTGAGTTATCACTTATTAAGTTATTATGCCAATTTTTTTTTTCAACTCCTGAATTCAGGACTCAGTTTAATTGCTCTGTTAGAAAAGATGTTTCGATGTTTTGCTTCAACATGTAAAAGCAGTATCGGCCCTATCGGGTGTATTTTCTTTCATGCATTAAACATGTACATTTTGTGTTCATAGCGGATTCTCTTCTAACTGCGGATTATCAATTTTTCGTCATTGAAACTTAGTTAAAGATTTTTTTTCTTATGAGTTTTTCACTTTCACAGCATGTTAGTCGTTGCAACTTCTGGAACTGGGTTTATTCTTGGAAGTGGCCATGCCATTGATTTTGCTGGACTTTGTTGCACATGTGCTGGTACCATGATGGTTGCAGCATCTGCTAATTCCTTAAATCAGGTTTGCTGTTCAATAACAGATTTTTCTTTCTACACGCACACAATATACGGAAGTGGAGCTAACTGGTGGGTCAGTATGCAAAGAGAGGTCTCCCTTTAACAGGATAGATACACATACTACACACACGGAACATTTTTTTTTTTGTCCATTAAAGTTGGATCTAAGATACAAGCAGGAATGAAGCTTAGCATGGAATCAGACTTTATAGGGACCAATATGAAAATTATGAACAAAATATTTAATGATAATTAGGATCGTTTCAAGATTAATGGTTTTCGAAAGTTTTGTATTATTTTATTTTGATGGTGCAGTTTCTAATTTTTCGTTGTTTAGGGCCCATTTGATCATTTTTGAGTAGTTAATGGTTCACTATTTGCAGTACCTGTAGTTTTGTAGATCAACAATTTGATCAGGTAAGGTGTTAAATCATTGAAATTATTTGGTTTTAGGTGTTTGAGAAGCAAAATGATGCCAAAATGAACAGAACGAAGAACAGACCACTACCTTCAGGACGCATTACGATCCCTCATGCAGTCACCTGGGCGTCTGCTGCTGGTTTAGCTGGCACTGCTTTGTTAGCAAGCAAGGTGCCCAAATGAATTTACACTTTCTTCTATAATTGTTATATGACATTAAATTTCTGATTTCCATCACCTCAAATGTTTGATTGTTTGGGGACTAATGTTGCAACTCTTATGACAAGGTTGTTGCAGGCTAATATGTTGGCAGCTGGTCTTGGAGCTTCCAATCTAATACTTTATGCGTTTGTCTACACTCCATTGAAGCAGATTCACCCAGTGAACACATGGGTTGGTGCTGTTGTTGGTGCTATCCCTCCACTTCTAGGGTAATTTGTTCCGTAATTTTCATTGAGCTACATGCTATTTTCATTGGACCTATTGGAGTTACTTTATTTATTGCTTTGGCTGTTGCACAATTATTCTTTCAATTGACTCATAGTAGCTTAAATGTTAGTTGTTGCAATATATTTTGGCAGCCCAAAACTGATCTGGGTTTTCTCTAATCCCCATTAAGCATTAAATAAAAATGAAGTTTGTTTTCCAGTATATATTGAAAGTACCCATTATTGTACTGTACCAAATATATTATACATAAAACTGCAAATTCCTCCCGTATCTTTTTCTCTGTCCTCCCCATGACCTCCCTCTCTGGTCTGAATTTTTTTTGTAATATCTACGAACTTACCTCGTAGCTTCCACTTGTTTAACAGTAAAATAGATCGCTCTCTCTCTCTCTCTCTCTCTCTCTCTCTCTCTCTCTCTCTCTCTCGCGCACGCGCTCGCTCACACACACACACACGTGTTTGCGTGTGTGTACGCCTTGTTATGGGACCATTTTCAAGTTGATCTTGAACCGCCCCATGCAGAGGTGGTTTTCTTTGTGTCACCATCTGATTGGTATAACACTCATTTAGCCAAGGACTGCACCACAAAGGAACCCAATTATTGTTGATCGGTTTGTGTTTGCATGTATATGAGAAGATGATTGACCATTACTTACCTCTCTCTGATATCCCGTTTTATCTGCCCAATAGACTTTTAGATATGAAGCTTCTAACCCTGCCAATCAACCTTGATCTTAGGATGTTATTATGGAGATCTGTTGGGAATCATGGTGGCTGACTTTAGCCGTAGGCGTAAAAAATAGAAACTGGGTTTTTTTTATTCAGTTACTAGTAGTTTTACTATTTTCTTGTCTATAATTCAACCTTCTTTTTTCTTATTCATACAAGAATAATTCTTATTTATTCTGATTGAAAAAAAATGGGAATAGATCTAATTTTCTTCATTATAATTCTTTGTGCTGGAAGTACCCCTTGCAGTATTCATGTACTCTATAATTTTCTCCATGTTGAAGTTCCCCCCTTTGCAGATCTGAACTGATATTCTTGTTTGTTTCATTACAAGTCATGCCATAAATAAGTTGTTATCAAGAACTGAATTTCCTGCATTCTGGTTCATGATTTCTATTTTGGGTTTCAGTTGGGCTGCAGCTTCCGGCCAGGTTTCCCTCAATGCAATGCTACTCCCAGCTGCTCTCTACTTTTGGCAAATACCTCATTTTATGGCCCTAGCATACTTGTGCCGTAATGACTATGCTGCCGGAGGGTATGAACTTTTGGGTCTTTCACGGTCTTACTTTAATATTTATGTCATCAGTTGAAAAGATTCAACTATTGCACCTGGAAATTGTTTCAGAACAGGAGTTTTATTTCCTGCCTTTGCTTTCATGGGCCTTGTATCTGTTCATGGAAAGAATTAATCAATATCCAATTATGCCCTATGAGTTCAATGCAGAAAGAATTATAGTTGACAGATTTTATACTTTTGAGAACAAATGTTGTGAGAAGCCTGTTTTGTTATCAATTTAATTCCCCTTTTAAATGATTAGCATGAGATTTTAGGAATTTTCTGTCAAGCTGATTGTGGTGGGATCTTTGATGCAGTTCACTTCTCCTTCGTGTCTTTTTCGCTTGTTGCATATTCAGATTTAGGATGTTCTCCCTTGCTGATGCTTCTGGTCAGAGAACAGCCTCGGTAGCTTTAAGGAATTACATATACATGATCCCTTTGGGGTTCTTGGCCTATGACTGTAAGTCCAAGACTCACAAACCATCTTTCTTTTTCTAATTGTGTTTCTATTTGTATTTTTGTATTCCTGTTGGTGGTTGTCTTCTTGTAATGCTCTTTGGGCCTTTTTCTTTTTCTTCTCGCTTTTCAACCAATGTTCAACCAATCCTATTTCTTATTGAAAGAAGGTTTTCGGTCATATAGGTGCCAGCATTGGTCTTCTTTAAATTGAAAATAAGTGATTTAGACTTACATTTACCATTGGGAAAAAACACAAGAAATGTCTCTCTTTTCTTTTTTTCTTCCATGAAATAGATTGGTATCTGGCTATCGTGTCTGATATGGCTGTTTTCAGATTGCATTTCTGAGTCTTTAGCTATTTGCATTTTTCTAAGGCTCTTGCTGGTTTTAACAAAGCTGACGAGTTATATTTGTTATTCATGGTTTTGGTTAATTTCATATGTCACTGGTCCTCTCGTACATTGACTTTAATATGTGGCTTCTTCTACCTTTTATCATTTGTATGATACTGTGGGGACAATTCTTGATCATCTTAGCACGTGATTGATTAATCGGACATGTCATTTTTGTTATCATGCAACTCTTCTTGGTAGTAGAATGACCAACATATTCCATGCTTGAGATGCAACCTTTGGTCTTTGATCACTAAGCAGGGAATAATTAATGTTGGGGATTACATCTCATTCCGCCCGTTTCTTCTGTCTGCAGTGGGTATGACGTCTGGATGGTTTTGTCTTGAATCTACTCTTCTTACTCTCGCGATAGCTGCAACATCATTTTCGTTCTACCGAGACCGTACTACACATAAAGCAAGGAAGATGTTTCATGCCAGCCTTCTTTACCTTCCTGTATTTATGTCGGGGATTATGTTCCACCGCATCGTTGATAATCAACAAAGCCTTTCTGAAGAGAATTTAGAGAGTAGTGTTGAGCTTTCGTTGTCCTCACAAGATGGCAATGTCAAACGGAAGAGTAGGTTGAGGAATACCTCAGATGGCTCACAAGTTCGCCCACCTGTATCATACGCCTCTATTGCACCGTTTCCGTTCCTCCCAGTTCCTTCGTATGCCGATCCAAGATATGTTTCTGGGTCCCTTGTTTTGTACAATGAAACGTCGAAAGCTGCCCAATAAAGTATTTTTGTTCAAAGAGCAATGTCTTTCCCCAAGCAAACGTCTCCCGGAAGGGTCGAAAGCCTGTATTCTTTTGCAAATTGCAAGTTACTTGTTGCGAATGTATTTTTGGCTTTGTAGTGTTGGAGGTTTAGGTGTTTGAGTTGGTAATGCACTATTGATTTAAAGTATACGAACAAGGTGGCCATCTGTTCAATGATTATGGAAGAGCAGCTATTGATTTTTTGCAGAGATGATATTTACAGAGTGATTTATAATATAAACGGTTTTGATCATAAACACAAAATTCTAACTCCGCAATCTTAAGGAGCCAAGATATCTGCATCAACTGCATGATCGAGCGGTTGTTGGTTGAATCACGGGTTTGTGCACTTCTTAGATCATTTGATCGTCGTTTACTAATTAGGCGATTGCCCTACAGTTGTTTTTGTGAAGACAAGTCAAGTCGTCTTTGTGTTCTTAAGCTTGAGTACATGCGATCGCTCTACAATCGTTTTTGCGTTCACCTTCCATACCTATTTAAGTGCAAGTCCATTAGCATTTCACATATGGGATTGGAAGGTTAAGCTGACATGTCATGAATGACATATCATTTACAATAATAAATGACGTATCATTTACTCCAACCGATATGCCAAAGATGACATGAAAAAGAAGGTTAAGCTGACATGGACAAAGAGATGTTAAATTTGAAGTTGCCTCCAAATTGGATTTTTTTATTTTTTTTATTTTCAAAGGTATTCCACTTGCTTTACTTTAAATGAAGTAATAAATTATATTATTTTTAAACCAACAACCCTACTTTTATTATTTTTGTTTAAAAAAACATAAATAAAACAATAAATTTTGGCATATTTGGTGGAATAAAAATATTAACAACATGTCAAATTGTCAAATCAATCATCAAATAAAAATTTGATGTTTTGAATTTGGTGTTATCTTTGAAGATGCTCAAACATACTAAAACGTGTGTACAGATTACATGTGCACCTTTCAAGCGTGTCTACGTTTGGTCACGTGTTACCATCACTGTTTGGAATTTGTTTTGGGAATGGACCATCACTTTTGTCTTATTTTTCTTGACTGACTTGTAGACTTTGTCAAATGTCTTTGAAAAGGAAGCACTTTTCATAAAATTCCAAGCTAAAAAGTAGCTTTTTCTATATAAAACCGACTGGGCCGCTGGATGCAGAAAAATAAAGCTTTATTCGTACAATTCCAAGCTAAAAAGTAGCTTTTTCTTTGTCAAACTGGCTGGGTTAAATGTACCGTGTGACGAGGAAAATGATCTGAAGAAAAATGAAGCTCTTTTTATAAAACTCCAAGCTAAAAAGTTGATTTTCCTATGTAAAACCGACCATGCTGCTGAATGTCGAAAGCCTGTATTCTTTTGCAAATTGCAAGTTTCTTGTTGCGAATGTATTTTTTGCTTTGTAGTGTTGGAGGTTTAGGTGTTTGAGTTGGTAATGCACTGTTGATTTAAAGTATACGAACAAGGTGGCCATCTGTTCAATGATGGTGGAAGAGCAGCTATTGATTTTTTGCGAAGATGATATTTACAGAGTGATTTATAATATGAACGGTTCTGATCATAAACACAAAATTCTAACTCCGCAATCTTAAGGAGCCAAGACATCTGCATCAACTGCATGATTGAGCGGTTGCTGGTTGAATCACGGGTTTGTGCACTTCTTAGATCATTTGATCGTCGTTTACTAATTACGCGATTGCCCTACAGTTGTTTTTGTAAAGACAAGTCCAGTCGTCTTTGTGTTCTTAAGCTTGAGTACATGGCTCTACAATCGTTTTTGCGTTCACCTTCCATACCTATTTAAGTGCAAGTCCATTAGCATTTCACATATGGGATTGGAAGACTTCCAAGAACTAACTAGCCAAAGATATATAACGGTAATAAATGACGTATCATTTACTCTAACCGATATGTCAAAGATGACATGAAAAAGAAGGTTAAGCTAACATGGACAAAGAGATGTTAAATTTGAAGTTGCCTTTAAATGAAGTAATAAATTATATTATTTTTAAACCAACCCAACTTTTATTATTTTTGTTTAAAAAAACATAAATAAAACAATAAATTTTGGCGTATTGGGTGGAATGAAAATATTAACAACATGTCAAATTGTCAAATCAATCATCAAATAAAAATTTGATGTTTTCTTTGAAGATGCTCAAACATACCAAAACGTGTGTACAGATTACATGTGCACCTGTTCAAGTGTGTGTCTACATTTGGCCACGTGTGACCATCACTGCTCGGAATTTGTTTTGGGAATGGACCATCACTTTTGTCTTATTTCTCTTGACTAACTTGTACACTTTGTTAAACGTCTTTGCGTGGTTGGATGTTGAAAAAGGAAGAACTTTTCATAAAATTCCAAGCTAAAAAGTAGCTTTTTTTATGTAAAACCAACTAGGCCGCTAGATGTAGAAAAATGAAACTCTTTTCATAAAATTCCAAGCTAAAAAGTAGCTTTTCTTATGTAAAACCGAATGGGATACATGTACCGTGTGACAAGAAAAAGGATAAAATTCCAAGCTAAAAAGTAGCTTTTTCTATGTAAAACTTAAATGTACCGTGTGATAGGGAAAATGATATGTAGAAAAAGAAAGCTCTTTTCATAAAATTCCAAGCTAAAAAGTAGTTTTTTCCATGTAAAACCGACATGGTTAAATGTACCGTGTGACATGGAAAAGGATATGTAGAAATAGAAAGCTCTTTTCATAAAATTCCAAGCTAAAAAGTAGTTTTTCCTATGTAAAACCTACTGGGTTAAATGTACCGTGTTACAGGGTGTTTGTCACTCATAATGTCATGTGTAAAGTACTTTCAAATTCTTGAGCTCAATTACTGTTTACTTTTGTTGAAATTAAATATTCATTAGTACTTGAGTGAAAGAAAGGCATTAGGCCTAATCCAAACTTATTTTAGGTCCAAACATTTTGTTCATTTTTTCCTCTCCTGTAGACTGACATATAAGTTATGGAAGAACATTGTCTACCACTCAAATTTAAAAGAGATGAATCATGAAAAGTGATGAAGTTTATATTATTTCATTTTCAATGCACAAGTAGCTAATTTTAATTAAAAAGCTCTTTTCTATGCCTTATTTTATAAAGGACTTCAAATTTTTTCTTTATGTATGAGAAATAATAACCACAAGCTGATTGGCTCTTAGTTCAACTTAGTTGGCAATTCTCACATGAATATGTTCACATAAATGTATGAAAGACTGTAAGAAAATGAAAGAACAGAAAAGAAATGATGTTAAATACTTGGAAAATATCCAACTACAAAGTAATAACTTAAAAGAAATGAAAAATACAATAACTTGAAGTGATTTGAAAAGAATTTTCTTAAAGGGAACCGATCCTACATGCAAAGTAGCAAAGCTATAAACATGAATACAAGTACAAATATGCTAGATTACATAAGGAATTTGGAATATTGTAGGCTGCAGAGCTTCAAAGTTTTTATGAGTTGTGAGTTGTGTGCCCTTTTCTTCTTTCTTTATGTTCCTATATATAGAACATACATTTCTTCCCATTTAAACCCTTTACTCTTAGTATAATTATGTCTGCTCCTAATTGTTGATGTGAATAGTGAAGGAAGAAAAAAATTATTTACATTGCAACTTGAGCTTCCATCTCCTCAAAACTACCAAAATGTCATTAGAAAGTAGCGTTTTCTCTGTAAAACCGATTGGATTAAATGTACAGTGTGACAGAGTGTTTGTCACCCACAATGCCACGTGTAAAGTACTTTCAAATCCTCGAGCTCAGTTACCGTTCACTTATGTTGAAATTAAATATCCATTCATACTTGAGTGAAATAAAAGCATTAGGCCTAATATAGACCCAAACTTATTCTGGGTTCAAACATCTTGTTCATTTTTTACCTTCCTGTGAACGGGAAATTATAGCCAATTAGATTCAATTTGGAGAGTTGGTAAAGAAGAAAACGGGATTTGATTTGAAGGTTAGACAATTAGATTCAATTTTAGTTTATGTATGGTTGCGAAGAAAGTATAACATTACAAGTTACTGGGAAGCTGCAAGGCTAATTCTTTTGTTTTGAAATTTCCGTGACTGATGAGGAAATCATCAGAAAATTTTGGAACAGCAGCCATGGCGGAAACTGGGTGGGGCTTTGCCGTGGAAGGAGGCGCAAAGGCATCTAGGCTTTTGTTTCCTTTTAAATTTTCATTTTTTTATTTATCAAGAGTGAAATTGAGAATCAATTCCTGCTGTATAAAAGTGGTCGAACGTCTGCAATTTGTACTTGTATTTATGTTTTGGGGATGAAGTTGAACCATCACTGTCTGCAATTTGTTTTGGGGATGGACCATCCTTTTTGTCTTTTATCTCTTGACTCACTACCGTCTATGTAGGTCTGGAGATGTAGAAAAGTAATTTGTGGTAATTATCTTTACTAATGTGTGTATAAATAGCACTCTAAATTACTCATTCCTCACACCAATCACCTACTTGATATCTATATGGCTAGAGTCATGAGACTTGTTCCACTACTCACCTTTCTTCTATCCATTGCGTCTTTTACACTTAGCTTATGCAATGGAAACCTGAATGTGCCTTGCCCAGAAAATGAGAGACAAACACTTCTTATGTTCAAGAAAGATCTCACTGATTCTTCAAATCTGCTTTCCTCCTGGGATGGTGAAGGCGATTGTTGCACCTGGACCGGTGTTGCCTGCGACAATTTAACCGGTCATGTGCGTGAGCTCCACCTTGCTGTTGGTTATTATGATGAAGTGACTTTTGAGAAACATGGTTTGGGTGGTAAGGTAAATCCTTCTCTACTCAATTTAAAGCATCTCACCTACTTGAACTTAAGCATCAACGATTTCGGAGGACGACAGTTTCCCAGCTTTTTGGGTTCTCTTGAAGGTTTAAGGTATCTTGATCTCTCAGATGCAGGGTTCAGTGGAACCGTTCCTCATCAGTTGGGAAATCTCTCGAGCCTGCGTTATCTGGACCTTTCTTGGAACCTTGGTTCGAAGGTCGAGAATCTCAAATGGCTCTCTGGTCTTTCTCTGTTGAAACATCTTGGCATGAGTTGGGTAGATCTTACCGGGGCATCTCATTGGTTACAAGTAAACACACTCCCTTCTCTCCTGGTCGAGTTGCATTTGTCAGGCTGCGAACTTTCTCACATACCAAGTGGTATTGCGAACTTGACAAGTCTTAAAGTTCTTGATCTGTCCTGGAACCAATTCAACTCTACCATACCTCAAGTAAACACACTCCCTTCTCTGCTGGTCGAGTTGCATTTGTCAGGATGCGAACTTTATCACATACCAAGTGGTATTGCGAACTTGACAAGTCTTAAAGTTCTTGATCTGTCCTGGAACCATTTCAACTCTACCATACCTCAAGTAAACACACTCCCTTCTCTGCTGGTCGAGTTGCATTTGTCAGGATGCGAACTTTATCACATACCAAGTGGTATTGCGAACTTGACAAGTCTTAAAGTTCTTGATCTGTCCTCCAACTATTTCAACTCTTCCATACCTCAAGTAAACACACTCCCTTCTCTGCTGGTCGAGTTGCATTTGTCAGGATGCGAACTTTATCACATACCAAGTGGTATTGCGAACTTGACAAGTCTTAAAGTTCTTGATCTGTCCTGGAACCATTTCAACTCTACCATACCTCAAGTAAACACACTCCCTTCTCTGCTGGTCGAGTTGCATTTGTCCTTCTGCGAACTTTATCACATACCAAGTGGTATTGCGAACTTGACAAGTCTTAAAGTTCTTGATCTGTCCTACAACTATTTCAACTCTACCATACCTCAAGTAAACACACTCCCTTCTCTGCTGGTCGAGTTGCATTTGTCCTTCTGCGAACTTTATCACATACCAAGTGGTATTGCGAACTTGACAAGTCTTAAGGTTCTTGATCTGCATTGGAACCAATTGAACTCTACCATACCTACATGGTTGTACAGTTTGAACCATCTTGAGTCCCTTGATCTTTCTCTCAATGCTTTCCATGGTGAAATTTCGAGTTCCCTTGGAAACTTGACAGCCCTTGTTCATCTTTACTTAGGTGGTAATCAGCTTGAAGGGGAAATCCCAAACTCATTGGGAAATCTTTGTAAGTTGACTTCTTTTGATCTATCGTCAAACAATTTCCGAGGGAGGGTATCAGAAATCTTTGAAAGTTTGTCTAGCTGTAGTTTTGGTCAAATATATTATTTACAGCTTTCGGATAATAATTTTTCAGGTCATTTATCTGATCAGTTAGGAATTTTTAAAAATTTACGCAGCCTTGATCTTTCAAATAATTCAATCTCAGGTCCCATTCCAGTGTCTTTAGGAAATCTATCACATTTAGAGGAGTTGATCATTTCTGACAATTCATTCAAGGGCGTTGTCTCTGAAGCTCATTTTACTAATCTTACAAGATTGGTAACCTTTTCTGCAAATAAGAACTCCTTGACTCTTAAAACTAGCCCAGACTGGGTTCCTCCCTTTCAACTTTCTTCGTTGAGTTTAGGTTCTTGGCGTCTGGACCCATCACAGTTGCCTGCATGGCTTCAGAGTCAAAAACATTTGGTCGTTCTTAATATGTCCAGTACAGGAATTTCAGGTACCATTCCGGCTTGGTTGTGGAACATTTCTTCTTATAATCAAGGTTTCTTTGTGGATCTCTCGCATAATCAGTTGTCCGGGGAGGTTCCAAATATAGCTTCTTCCCACTGGTCAGAACAAAAGCATTTCGAGTTCCCTTGGCCAATTGTCATTGACTTGGGGTCTAACCAATTTAACGGTTCATTGCCTCTTGTGTCTTCGGCAGTGAAGAAACTAGACCTTTCCAATTCAGCATTTTCAGGAACTCTCTCTCACTTCTTTTGTGATAGGAGTGATGCACCTAAAAACCTTCAAGTTCTTCTGCTTGACAACAATCTCCTCACTGGAGAAATTCCGGATTGTTGGTTACACTGGCCACACCTGACAGTAGTGAATTTAGAAGACAACAATTTGATGGGGAAGATTCCAAGCTCTATCGGGGACTTAGTTTCTCTTCATTCATTGCACTTGCGCAATAATAACCTATATGGAGAATTACCCGTGTCCCTACAAAACTGTCAAGAGTTGTTCCTTCTTGACCTTCGTGGAAATAAGTTTGTTGGAAGCATTCCAATATGGTTTGGCCAAAGCTTGGTGGTTCTTATTCTTCGCTCAAATATGTTCCAAGGCACCATTCCTGAGGGACTTTGTAGTCTCACAAATCTCCAAATCTTGGACCTTGCGCATAACAATCTCTCGGGAACGATACCAAGATGTTTCCAAAATTTGTCATCCATGGCCAAAAAATTTTCAAGCGAAGGAGCTCTCAGTATTGAATTCTCGGTTTATGGGACTTATATATATACTAATCCTGTCTCCTACATAGAGAATGCAGTTTTTGTGGCCAAAGGCAGAGAAGTGAAATATAACACAGTGCTTCGTTTAGTAACTAGCTTGGACCTTTCAAGGAACATGTTATTTGGAGAAATCCCTGAAGAGTTGACCAACCTCACTAGCCTACAAACATTGAATTTATCCGATAATCTTCTGACCGGAAGAATCCCTTCCAAAATCGGTGATATGGGAGCGTTAGAGTCGCTTGATTTGTCTGTGAACCAACTTTCTGGCGAAATTTCTCCAAGCATCTCGAATTTAACATTTCTCAATCATCTAAATTTGTCCTATAACAATCTGATTGGGCAGATTCCAAAAAGCACTCAGCTTCAGAGCTTTGATTTGTCCAGTTATGCAGGCAATAAACTTTGCGGACCTCCATTGGAAGAGCGTTGCAGTACAAATGAGGCCATGCCACCAGTAGGTGATGAGAAGCAGAGAGAAGGTCATTTACTTGAAGACGGTGGTTTCTATCTGAGTTTGGGGCTTGGTTTTGCATTCGGGTTGTGGCTTGTTCTTGGTTCATTGCTGTTTAATGTGCCATGGAGCAATGCATTTTCTCAGTTCCAAAATCGCATTGTGAAGAAGTTTTATGCTGCAATCGTTGAACGTTATTAACTATTTTGTGCAGATAGATCGAGTTTGTGTGATTTGTTTCTACTCTTTTGCTATCCAATTAGAATGTTACACTGTTGTATGCTTCTTTGTACCAATTTATTTTATCTTTTCCTTGGTTTTTTCTTTGGCCATATAAAATTGTAAGATTTGCTTTATAAATACGACATTCCTGATATGGATCATGAAGTACTATATATATATATATATATATATATATATATATATATATATATATATATATATATATATATATATATATATATTAAGTTAGATGAGTTTAATTATGATCTCTATCGTAGACATGCAATTTTCTCAAGCATATATGTTCCTCGAGCCATCTGTTTTCTTCTTTTCTAAAATTGACACATCCTGACTTCGATGTCAAGATGGACACTGAAATTGAGGTGTGTTGATCGTCACTCAAAAACTGACTTAGCCATAATGTGCATGCAGATATAATGTAATAAAATAACTTCGAATAATCTAAGAAAAATTCGGTATTCGGTATAGTTTTCTTTGAAATTAGATCCGGGCCCAAATTTAAAACTACTGAAAATATTATAATTATTTCAACACCACTTCCCCGGCCAACACCTAACAGGTTATCAAAAGCTCCTTCTATTGTCCCTGTTCTTTGGCACCCCCCTCCTTTTTCTTGGGTCAAAGTGAATACGGATGGCCTTGCTAAAGGTAATCCGGGTCCTGCGGCATGTGGCGGGGTTTTTCGAGATTCTGCGGGTTATTTTCTTGGTGGGTTCTCCCTAAGCTTGGGCCATCGTACTTCTTTTTATGCGGAGCTCCATGCTGTCATCCTTGCTGTCGAATTGGCCCACGCGCGGGGCTGGCAAAATTTATGGCTTGAAAGCGACTCTTCTAGTGTAATATCATGTTTTGCTTCTGGATCTTTCTCTCCCCCTTGGTCGCTCCAGACACGCTGGAACAATTGTACTCTCCATTTGCAGAACATGGTTTTTCGTTGCTCTCATATTTTTCGAGAAGGGAATGTTGTTGCTGACAAATTAGCCAATTTAGGGCTTCTATCATCTTCACTTGTTTGGCATTCCACTCCCCCAATAGAGATCCTTCCTCCTCTGCACTTAGATTTCTTGGGCATGCCAACCTACAGGTTTGTCTCCTATTCTTGATGTGTGTTCTCCTTTCTTTTCCTAACCGTTTTGGATTCCCTTTTGTTTTGCAGTTTGTCTTGCAGGTTATTACCTTTTAAGGTTTATAGAGGGGTTTGGGCTTATGTCCGCCTAGTCTTTTCCTTGTATTTTCTTTTCCAAGAGGGGTACGGTCTATGTCCCCCCCTCTTTTTCCAGTATTTCCTTTCTCAAAAGGGGTAAGGTGCACGTCCCCCCCCTTGTTTTTCTTTTCTCTTGTTATATGAGGGGTTAGGCTTATGTCCCCCATGTCTAGGTGTAACTTCTTTTTTCTTATCAATAAAATTCCCTCGTACCGTCGAGGTTCTCCAAAAAAAAAAAAAAAAAAAAAAACCCCCACTACATGCTTGATAAGTTGTTCAGAGCATGACATATGTTTTACGGCAAAAACGAAAGACATGAAGGTGCTAAAACCATCTCCAGTGTTGTCCCTAATGGAGACAATCACTGTATAAAATCGGTATAAAAAAATATAAAAACGAATTAAATCTTCAATTGATCAGAAAGTGAGTCTCTAAACCATAGAGATTTATTGGATACTTAGGGCTGGTTTGGTATTGCTGTACTTTGAAAAAAAACTGCTGTGAGAATAAGCGGCTGTGCTGTGAGAATAAGCGGCTGTGAAATAAATCAGCAGAGCGTTTGGTAAACTTTTTTGTAAAAGTGCTTTTGGAAAAAAAAAGCAGTCTGATAGTGGGTCTTTTCATTAAAGGAGCACTGTAGCTCCGTGTGCTTCGAAAAAAAGCCAGTTTTCCAAAGCTACAAATAGCAGCTTCAGCTTTTTCCTTTGATTTCAGCTTATTCTCACAGCAGTTTCCAAAATAAGCCCTTTTTTTTCAGTTTACCAAACACCTAAAACCCTCACAGCTTTTTTTCATAGGTGCTTTTTTTTTAAGCACCTCACTCCCAAACTAAGTCTTAGTTTATTTACTCATATTTAGGAACAGATGAGCGACTGAAACAGGGCAATTTGAGTGGAAAAACTAGCCCCACCAAGTTCAGTGCTGTTGTCCAGCAAGGATTCCACTTGCACGAACGCGCGAGTGTTGTTTGAGTCATCAGGCAGCTGCGTCGCAACTGCAGGCATGGGTCCCAGTGCGCTGGAGACTATGAAAATGCAATTGTGACTTTCCAAATTACTATAATTTTCAACGACAAGAATTTAAACTCGTATTCAACGAGGCGGGAGCATAACCCTAAGGTCCCTAACACACATACATACATATAATATTTTCAAAAATATAAAACAAAGCAGACTTGAGGGTGATTTCGGTTTTTCATATTCATCTTCATATTCAAACTTGTCCAAACGTGTGGGTATCCATATTGAACATATTTAGCAGGTAAATTTTGCATTCGTATTTTACATGTTATGCTCCACAAAAATCAATGCTATGCTCATGGTCATCCAATTTCATTAAAACATAATGTGGAGAATAAAGCTGATCGGTTTTTTATTTTTTAATGTGAGAGAGCAAAATGTGTAGTTAGAGTATACTAGTAATATGCCCGCGCGATGCCGCGGGACTTGAATGCACCAACCTTAACTACATGAATAAGACACATTTAACCTGAAAAACATTCAACATAATCATGAACGAACAAAAATGATAGATCTAGGAAATTATAAAAAGCATTGTAACTGTAGATCCAAGAAATTATAAAAATCCATCCGGTCAAGAGACTATAATAGTTGTGGGAAGGTGAGTATGTAACCAAGAATCTTATGATATACTTGACTTGCAATTCCATTATAATTTCACACAAAAATAAAAAAGATCAAATTTTGATTGAAACATCAAACAAAACAATCTCATCTGTTACAGATTGGACCAACTAAATAAAGAATACATCAATAAGATTTTCAACGTAACTATAAAAAAGACCTTTATAACATCGCAATCAACATTATTTGAACTCAACTAAAAAGAAACTAATTGCATGTTATAAATTCCATAGGTAATTGAATGGCGGCGCAGCCCCTACAGAATGTTTTTTAATCGATTTAGTAGTTAACACTGGCCAATTGCACAATACAAATCATAGAAACTATTCCAAGTTAGAGCAAAAATTACCTCTAATCTTTGTTTCTCTTGTACTTTGGTATTGCAGGGTTGACTTGTAAACGGTGAATGAAGTCCTGAAAACACACAGAATAAAAAGCCTCAGTTTCAGTTAACTAAAAAAACGCAAGCCGTAAATGAAGTGAGATATCTGGTAACCAAAAAATGAATCTTGGAAAGCAGACATAAACAAACTTCAATCAAAATTACTTTAATACATTTGGATATCAAGGAAAATTAAATTTATTCAATTTCGATATAAAAAAATTAATTAATGCAGGAACAACATTTGTGCCTCAATGACGTGAGAAGTACTCAAAACAAACATTGTTTTCTTTAAGTCTTTAGTCTATCTCTGCAAATCGCAATAACTCATATCCATTGAGAATCAAATTAACTAATTAACTTACTAACCCATCCTGTAAATTTCACATCTATGCTCTAAACAGATTTTGTAACTAATATCCCAAAAAAGTGGCAAAGGGGAAGTAAAAAAACATTCCACACCCTCATCCACTTCTCTGTCTGTAACTAATCCAGCCCCATTCCACAAACCCAGCTCAAGCCTTACCCCCACTCCGGCCCCCTCACTTTCTCGAAACCAACTCTCAAACCCTAGAACGCAGCACTCTCACTCTCTCGCAACCCTCTGAATGACGCGGATGCAACAACCCTTGCCCTCCCTCCTGCCGTCGCCTAACCCCAAATCGAGCATCACCACTCAATCCGCTCTCTCTCTCCCTTGAATCATACACCCTCAGTGACTCTGTCTGCCTGCAAGCCGCATGCCTTCCTCTCACCAAATCCATATCTCTCTCTCCCTGCCTCCCTCACTCCATGAGTGACACAGTTTGAGTTACTTTTACTGTGTTTAACCATTTTTCTTAAAATCACATGATAAACATTTTTCATCATCGTCACAATCATTTTGGGAACCAAATCTTAAGAAATATAAAAATCACCCTATTTATTTCACTTCTTCATAAGGTATAATCTTATATAAAAGAACTCGAAACGTATTCAAGGTAGAGCAAGCTAAGGATTCAGAAGATAAAGACCCTTTTTTAGCAATATCTAATTTAAGCATTAGTCTATACTGCATGAATACAATATATAACACTACCAAACAAAGGAGTTGAAGTGGAGAATGAAACACATACAGACCGATTAACAGAATAAGAATCATTTACCCTTCCCTACACCATGTAAGGTGCTTATGGGTTGCCAAATAGCGGAAAAGGTGATTCCAATGCTAAACAAATGCACTACACTCCCAACCATCCAAATCATGAAACCATCATCGCCAAATTCTTGAATGGGACCTGTGCAACTTCCCAAGCTTTATGCTGAACACAAAGAAACCATGAGATGATGAGATCACATAAATCCAAACCTCTAAGAAATCAGGTTATACTGTATTTTATAATTATTTGCATAGTCGAACTCAGAAATCAGGTTATGCAAAACCCTAAAATTTAGCAATTAATTTCTTTGATCCTAATTACAAAATGTATTGGCATATGAAGTGGGACCCCAAAATATAGTTTGAGAACTATATTTGAAATCCTGAGATCATGCACCAACAGAGTCACAGATTACCAAACGCTTTAATCGAAACACAAAATAACCACCAAACATCAAAATTCCAAAAACCTAAAACACAAAGCAAACAATTACAGCAAAATTAATATTTAGCAAAATCAAATGAACGAACAATGTATACAAATTCCTTTTCCTAGCTTTTTGCACATTCTAAATCTGTGGGAACCATATACAAATTTTTTTATTTTACAAAATTTATTAAGCATTTAATTAACATAACAACATTCACAATTATAGTGGTTCTCTATGGTGCAATTATAAATTACAGTGGAAATGTAAACTTGCAATTCAAGTCTATGCACCTGGTTGAATTTAAAATGCTTACATATTAATCGTCTACAGTTAAGTTGTTAAACTCTAATTCCACCAAATTGAACTCTACAGTCCCTTATGGGATCAAATGAAAGCTGTATATGAAACCTATTTTAGTCTAGTATTATAACTTTTAACCATATTGATGATGTTGAAGTGAATAATTAAAACGAAGAGCAAACATAGTCATACAACAAATTAACAATGCCATGCAAAAAACTTGCTCGTTGGACAACTCAACCATGTATTCCATCTCCTTATCTGTCATACCCATGGAATTAAATATGATAATATCGACGATATTTCGCCGATATTATCGTTTTTCTGAGGTTCCGATATTTTCTGAGGTATCCGTCTCATTATCGTCAAAATATCGCGATATTATCGAAAAAATCGTCGTTGATCCGTCGTCGGAAAGGCAGCCGAGGCTGCGTCGTCCCCCCAGCTGCCTAGATCTCTCTGCAATCCATGCTCAAACCCAAGATCTGCGCCTCAACGACGCCGATCTGGCTGATCTCGGTGACGATGGTGACGAAGCCGAATGAGGAAGAGGAAGAGGGGAGGCGGCGGAGGGAGAATGAGTAGGAGGAAACGAAGAGGGATCTGGCTGATCTTGGGTTGAAGCAGACGCGGAACAGAGACGGAGGCGAGCGCGGCGCCGGCGGGGCAGGCTCCGGGGGGAGGAGGAGAATGGGTGCCGATGTTCGCTTCTCGCTGGCGTCGTGGTGGTGAGGGTGTGGGACGAAGCCGTCGTCGAAGCGGGTGGGGTGGAGGTGGACGGGGCGGATCTGGCTGATCTCGGTGACGATGGTGACGAAGCCGAAGGAGGAAGAGGAGGAGGGGAGGCGGCGGAGGGAGAATGAGTAGGAGGAAACGAAGAGGGTTTTGCAGGGCCTTGATGCAGTGATGGAGATTGTGAAGAGGGAGAGGAGGATGATGAGGATGAGGGATGTTGATTCGTTGACGCCATGGATTACTAGCACAAAGGAAGACGGGGAGCCTCTCGTTCTCTCTGTCTTCTCTTCTTTCTCGTTTCAATTAGCAATTTAGGGATTTAACCAAGTTTCGGCCCCCAAATCATCTACTTAAATTGCCCTAAAAAACTCCAAGTAATTACAATATTAGAATTGTAATTGATCATTATTAGATTTGGTTTAGAAATTTTATGTAATTTAGTGATTGTTTCATACGAGGTTTAGATTTGAATTTTTTACTCCATTCAGATTTTAAAGGATTATAATAGATTTAAAAATTTATGAATTTTGATGAAGTTTAATAATTTTAAAAACTTTTTGTGAACACGAAAATTTCCTGAAACGTAAGGAGACAAGAACAAACGTGCACAAACAAATATTTATGTTTGAGGATTTCGGGTTACAATCTCTCTCAAATTTAATCCTCTGATTCGATCTTCGTAAGGTGTGTATTTGTGGATGTGTGATTGATCCAAGGGCCGTCGAGGCTTGATCTTGAATTGGTGAAAGTTTCTTCAAGGGCCATTGAGGCTTGATCTTGAATGACGGTGATGAACGGATCTTCAAGGGCTTTTGGACTTGATCTTGAAGAACAGTGATGAACAGATCTTCAAGGGCTTTTGGGCTTGATCTTGAAGAACAGTGATGAACGGATCTTCAAGGGCTTTTGGGCTTGATCTTGAATGAACAGTTGAAAGTTTCTTCAAGGGCCGTTGAGGCTTGATCTTGAATGACGGTGATGAACGGATCTTCAAGGGCTTTTTGGGCTTGATCTTGAAGAACAGTGATGAACGGATCTTCAAGGGTTTTTGGGCTTGATTTTGAAGGATGGTTGGATGTGTGGATTTGTCGACGTTGTTGATCCAAAGGGGCCGTTGGGGCTTGATCTTAGGATGAACGGGTGATGAATGATGAACACTTTCTTCAAGGGCCGTCGGGGCTTGATCTTGAAGGTGGATGATTTTTGATCCAAGGGCCGTCGGGGCTTGATCTTGGAAGAACGGATGAAAGAAGAACGAAGAAGGCTTTCTTGATTCTTCGGGAACCTGGATGCTTGAGAGCTTCGGAGTTTCAGAGCTTCAGAGCTTCAAGGTGTAATATGAATTTGGTTCTGAAATCCCCAAAATGAATGAAATGAGCTTGTATTTATAGAATTTTTCAAGGCCTAGTTTTGAATATAATATTCCAGATGAAATAAGTCATTTCTGCCAAGTGTTGACATGTGTCCTGTTTGATGACTTTTCCGACTCATTTCAATATTTCGTCAAGTCACACGCTACGTGTAAAATTTATGTAATACATGAGCGTTGAAACTATAACTATTGGTCAACATTTATTTATCAAAATTTCGATGTCTACAAATGCCCCCACTTCAAGGCGCGTCGTATACATGTGTTTGTCACGTGTAGGAGATGTGTTTTGAAGTCCCCTTACTGTAGATGTCGATCCAAGGGCCATCGAGGCTTGATCTTGAACCAGGTTGGAGATTTCTTCAAGGGCCGTTAAGGCTTGTTCTTGAACTTTGTTTGAAATTTCTTCAAGGGCCGTTGAGGCTTGATCTTGAATTGGGCTGGAAGTTTCTTCAAGGGCCGTTGAGGCTTGTTCTTGAACTTTGTTTGAAATTTCTTCAAGGGCCGTCGAGGCTTGATCTTGAATTGGGCTGGAAGTTTCTTCAAGGGCCGTTGAGGCTTGTTCTTGAACTTTGTTTGAAATTTCTTCAAGGGCCGTCGAGGCTTGATCTTGAATTGGGCTGGAAGTTTCTTCAAGGGCCGTTGAGGCTCAATCTCGAACTTAAACATGACCACGAGCAGTTTCAGGACATGCATGCTTTGAAAGATCAAAGAAGTTCGCCGCATTTTCATATGAACCCTGAGCAATTTGGTCAACGGTATGATCTTCAAGATTGATGGGCTCTTCTTCCAGTTGGTGACTTGATCTTTAAGGATTTAATTCAAGGGTGGTGATTTGATGGCATGCTACGGCGAGGCTTTGCTCTTTGGCGACGGTGCCGTCAATATGTTGTTGAAGCTTCTCGAGTTCTTGGATTCAACTCAGACTCCTTCTGTTGAGTTGATTGTGCAGGCTCAGTTCCTTATTTGTTCTCCAAGCAGATGTGGCAGCTTCTCTTAGTTCTTCAACTCAGACTCCTTATGCTGGGTTGATTCTGCAAGCTGCATTCTTCTCTGCTTGTTTCTTCTGCACAGTGGGTAGGCACGAGGTAGAGGTGATGGTCTGTTTCTTTGCTCAATCTTTCCAAGTGCCCACCTCTTGTTTGCTTTCTCCCTTATCCTTAGTTGAGGATGAATCAGCACGTTGCTTTCCAAGTGCCCAACTTCCCTTATGGTTCCCCAGGCAGATGTGGTAGAGACGAAGAGGAAACATAAGATGTTGAAGATGAGTACTCGAGAGCAATTTCTCCATGTCCTGCAGGTTAGAACAAAGACAAGGAAAAGGACATGGAGAGTGCATGATATGGGATACTCTTGCTCTCTACAGTTATGATATGAAATACTTTTGCTCTGGAAGATTTGTTTGCAGAGGTATCCCATGGGATGAAAAACACTGAGTGACTTGAGAGGGTTTGTTGGAAAGCCATTTCTCGGAGATGACGGGGGAGATGACGAGATGTTATGTATGTCTGCCTTGCCATTGAGTGTGAAGGTCGACATTTGTAGGAAATAATAACCGGAACTGTTCTTTCACTCCTGTCGGCAACCGTTGGATGATTGAACAGTAAACTTCACGTGATTTCCTCAAAGCTTTCTCTGCATGCGACAAGTGCTGACGAGGCTGAGAGAGACAGGCGGTTTGAATCGACGTTTCGACAAACTGGCCGTGATTTCTGCAACGCTGACGAGGCTGAGAATGACAGATGGTTTGGAATCGGCGCTTCGACAAACTGCCCGTGATTTCCGCAACGCTGACGAGGCTGAGAATGACAGATGGTTTGGAATCGGCGCTTCGACAAACTGCCCGTGATTTCCGCAACGTTGACGAGGCTGAGAATGACAGATGGTTTGGAATCGACGCTTCGACAAACTTTCCGTGATTTTCGCAAAGCTGAGTTTGCATGTGACGGGTGCTGACGAGGCTGAGAAATCTGACACTTCTTCGATTTCTGAGATCAGCCCGTGATTCCTGAGTAGGCCTAGCTTGGAGTAGGCAGGCGCTTCATCGATCTCTGAACTTGCCTCTTCGAACTCTGAAATCCCATTGCGTGCTGTTTTTATAGAGGCACGCAGGATGTTCAAAGCACTCATGAATTTCTGCCTGGAAAAACTCTCTTCTTGCACTTCTACGATCTTAACTTGTCTGACCTCTTCTTTCTTTAACACCTCTGAAAATGTCCGGCCCTTCCGATCGTCGTTTTGATCTGAACATCGAAGAAGATATTGACCTCTCATCTCCAGATAACATTTGGCAACCATCATTCAAATCCTCCAACGGTCCTCTCACAGTTGGGGACACTGTGATGAAAAATGATGCAACAGCTGCAGTGGTTGCCCGGAATCTTCTTACTCCGCGAGACAGCAGGATGCTATCTAAACGGTCAGATGAGCAGGCTGTTCAGGATTCCTTAGCTTTCAGCGTCCAAAGTGCCGGCTCAGTAGCAAACATGGGCCAACGCCTTATCGCCCGATCGCGTCAAGTTGAGTCGTTGATGGCGGAAGTGACTAGTCTTCGGCAGGAGGTCAGAGCGCTTAGGCATGAAAATAAAGAGCTGCACATGCTTGCAACAAGCTACTCAACAAGCATGAAGAGAAAGTTGGACTAGCTACAGGATGCTGAAGTTCGGGCTCGGGTTGATCATCAACGGTTTATGGCTTTACTCCCGAGGCAACTTTTGCCTTCGTCATCTGGCGCTTCACCAAGTGTTGAGGCTCCGGATAATCAAACTCTGACGCTTCGTCTTTCTGGAGCTTTACCAAGTGTGGAGGCTGCAGTTGATCAACCTCCGGTGCTTCGTCTTTCTGGAGCTCCGTCGAGTACTGAGGCGCCACCTGATCATCCTTGAAGATCCCCTCCTGTAAATTTGATTTGACCCTTTTTTTTTTTTTTTTTTTTTTAAGGTATGTATAATGCAAATTTATGTAAAATTTCCGAAAAAATAAATAAAATGGACTTTATTTCTGTCAATGCAATTTTTTTTTATTTTTTTTTGCTATATATATATTATGTACATATATATATATATATATATATATTATTTCTTTTTCTTTTGGCGCTGTACAACCATCCCCTTTTTTTTTCTTTTGTTTTTTTTTTTTCTCTTTTTCTTTTGTCACATGGTGCCAGACTTTTTTTTCTTTTGTTTTTTTTTTCTCTTTTTCTTTTTCTCTTTTTCTTTTGTCACATGGTGCCAGACGCACCAAAGATTTTTTTTTATATATATTTTGCCTTTAATTATGGTGCCAGATGCACCCCATTTTTTCACATGGTGCCAGACGCACTTTGTTCCATCATCCCCCTTTTTTTGCATATGGTGCCAGACGCACCATGTATTTTTATTATTTTATTATATATATATATATATATATTTTTTTTTTCTTTAATCATGGTGCAGTGTTCCACCATATATTTTTTTATTATTATTTTTTTTTGTATAAATTTGGATGACGGGATGGGGAATTTGCAGGGAGCGGAGCAAGGAGGCCGAGAAGATGGTGCTTCGAGCTTCACGACCGGCTAGTCGTTTGACGGCGGTCATTTGAAGTTCTTTGCTATCATGGTGGTCATAGTGACGAGCTCGAGGGAGGTCAGGCGCTGCGGTGGAAGGAATCGATGCCGAGAGCGCAGAAGGAGCAGCCATGGTGGAGGAAGACGGTATCCAACTCCCAAAATCGTATTTTAAATCGTCAAGTGAGGTTGCAGCTGCAGTGAAAGAGACAGAGCCTTTGGTGGCACCATCACCGTCGGAATCTTCAGAAGTGACGGCGTTTGATGGGGACGAAGGTTTGGAACCGAAAGAATGCACGGCGAGGAGCGAGGCTTAAGGCTGGCGTCGAGGCATCCAGCGACGACATCATTGGTGGTCATAGTGATGCATTCGAGGGAGGCCAGGCACCGAGCTTCACGACCATGCTCTCATTTGCTTAAACACATCCAACGCCACATGAGGAACGCCATTCTGCAAGAGCCCTGAAACAAAAGCATTATAGCTCACAACATTCTTGATTGCCATTTCCTCAAACACCTTCTCAGCCAAAACAAACATTCTGCAGTTCGAATACATCGTCAGAAACGACGTCCCAACATAAACATCGCTGTCAACGCCCAGCCTCACCGCCAAGCAATGCATTTCCATGCCTTGTTCTGCACTCCCACACGCCGATATCATACTAGCTATCGTAACTGAATTGGGCTTGAACCCTCCAACCCCCACATTCTTAAACAACCGCAGAGCCTCTCTACAGTACCCATTTCGCAAAAACCCGGTAATCACCGCGTTCAACGAAGCCAAGTTCTGCTCAGGCATTTCCTCAAACACCTTGAGTGCGTCTTCCAAAAAAAAAACGAAGTTTCATATACGCATCGGTCAGAGCAGTGGCGGAGGGAAGATGGATCTTCGTTGGTTGGATCTGACGGTGATGGTCACCTATAGATCTGATGAGCGGTAGCAGCTGGAGATGGGGGTCTGATTCCTTTCCAAAACCGAGTCAAACCCATCACCCAGAATCGAGTTCCCGCCGATCTCAGATCTGGGCGAGTTTAGCTGGAGGTCAATCTCGTATTCGCCGGCGCCCCCGAACACGCCATTGCCGCTGCCACTTCCGTTATTGCTGTGCGAGCTACCAGTGTCGACGTCGGCGGTGCTGGCATTGGGGTTGCGCTTTTCTGTGGACTTCAACTTGTGTTTATTTGATTTGGCACGGGTCTTAAGTGTAGGAAGACCCACATTAATATGTATACATTTTTTTTTTTATATTTTAATACCAAGAATATATATATATATATATATATATATTGTAATAAAATTGACTCTCACTAGTCAAACATTTAATAAAACCTGATTTTTTTTTTTTTTTTGACACGACTGTACTCGAAGTTGAACATTTGAGTTGCCTACGTACCCTTCCAAAGAAGAGATCAAGTCATAACGTAGTTCAAATACATACATATTTTTTGGTATTTTCTTTTTGTGCCGTTTGCAGTTTTAACTCATGCAGGCAAAGAGTGTTTGTTATTGCCTTTTATGCTCGTGCGGACCAGGAGCTATGGTGTTACCTTTTATGCTCATGCAGACCAGGAGCATTGTGCCATGCAGTTTAGACTCGTGCGGGCGAGGAGAATTGGTTCATGCAGTTTAGGCTCGTGCGAACAAGGAGCATTGTAGATTTGTCAAGCAATTCTGGAGAGGCGTTCCTCACAATCTTCATAGCAAGGAGCCTTGTCTGAGTAGTTGAAGAAGTTTTCTGGGAAGATGTCACACATCGTGATGGGGATGGATGATCTTTGTGTCAAAGTTTTATTATCTCCAACACTTTCACATTTTTCTGGAGGTTGACATGAGCTGCTTTGCCCCCTTTCCCATTGGTGAACTTGTGGAAGAGATGGTTGCTGCCTGGAGAGGCGTTCCTCGCAATCCTTATAGCAAGGAGCCTTGACCGAGTAGCTGAATAATTTTCTGAGGAACAAGAGATCGCACATGGTTGATCTTTGTGTCGAAATTTCCTCATCTTCACTATCACATCGCTTTGGAGGTTGGCGAAAGCTGCTTTGCCCCCTTTCTGATTGGTGCATTTGTGGAGAAGACATATGCCTCTTGTGCAGTTTCTCCAGAGTGACATGAGTCCTTCCTTCAACTTCGCTTGGCTTGACTGGCATGGTTTTGGAGCATGCCCCCAGCGATTGAGATGAAGATTTTGAGTTGACAAAGCCGGAAGTGACGTCTTCTTCCATGATTTCATCTTCTTTGTCTTCTTGGGCCTCTTCTTCAGCGCGGTCCTCCTGGGTTTGTTGGCGTGAAGATTGGCCGGCGTAGATGATGGTGCGCCTCCTTACCTTCAGTGGTCCTTTTGTGTCGACCTCCCAAGCTGCTTGGCGCTTTATCCTTGAAGGAATCAAGCTTTGAACATTGTCTTTTCCTGCTAGACTGTCGAGCTTTTCTTCATTTGGCGTTGTCTTCCTGTTTCTAGAAGGCTTCTTAGTTTCTTCAAGTCTGTCCAAAGTCGACCGTTGCGGAGGAGATCTAGCTGTGTCGCTTTGTTTCTTGGGTTTTGATAACCTTTCAAAGACAGATCTTTGCGGTGTTGATGTCTCAAGCCTTTGGAAGACGGAAGTTTGGTCTTGCCCACCAATGCGATCAAACGCCGACCTTCTGGGTTTTGAACGATTCAGCCTATCGAAGACTGACACTCGAATAGGAGGTTGAGGCTCCTCTTGATCTTGTTCAATCCTCAAGCTGATGTGTTGAGTGCTAGCATTTTTGGCTTTACTTGAAATCTTCACGGGTGCATTTGGTGTGAAGCCAAGTCTAGCTCTGTTGTTGTCAACTCCGTAATCATGCTCTTCCAACTTCTTCTGAGTCTCGGTGAAGTCATGATCTTTGTCGTTGATGGTGTTTGAAACCTTTTTCTCAAGATTTGAAGAGGAAGCAAAGTCGTGCCCAGCCTTTAACATGAGTTCGCAGGCGTTTGGGTTGAGACCTTCTTCGGTCTTCTTAGTTGGAAGGAAGCTTGGTTTCGCTTTGACGTCATGATGCGCCTCTAGACGGTTGATAAGTCCAGCGGTTTGCAAGTTTTTCTCCTCCGCAATCTTTATCAGCCTTGTAATTGTTTCCTTCATCTGAACTAGTTGTTCTTCAATGGAGGTAGCGCCGATGGTCATGACTTGTTCTTTGTTTGAAGCCATGGAGTGTGCTTGAATTTCTTGAACAGAGAAAGAGATGAGAGGTAGAGATAAGTCCCACTGGGCGTGCCAATTTGTGAACACGGAATTTTCCTGAAACGAAAGAGACAAGAACAAACGTGCACAAACAAATATTTGTATTTTGATGATTTTGGGTTACAATCTCTCTCTATTTTGATCCTCTGATTCGATCTCCGTAAGGTGTTGATTTGTGGATGTGTGATTGATCTAAGGGCCGTCGAGGCTTGATCTTGAATTGGTGAAAGTTTCTTCAAGGGCCGTTGAGGCTTGATCTTGAATGACGGTGATGAACGGATCTTCAAGGGCTTTTGGGCTTGATCTTGAAGAACAGTGATGAACGGATCTTCAAGGGCTTTTGGGCTTGATCTTGAATGAACAGTTGAAAGTTTCTTCAAGGGCCGTTGAGGCTTGATCTTGAATGACGGTGATGAACGGATCTTCAAGGGCTTTTTGGGCTTGATCTTGAAGAACAGTGATGAACGGATCTTCAAGGGTTTTTGGGCTTGATCTTGAAGGATGGTTGGATGTGTGGATTTGTCGACGTTGTTGATCCAAAGGGGCCGTTGGGGCTTGATCTTAGGATGAACGGGTGATGAATGATGAACACTTTCTTCAAGGGCCGTCGGGGCTTGATCTTGAAGGTGGATGATTGTTGATCCAAGGGCCGTCGGGGCTTGATCTTGGAAGAACGGATGAAAGAAGAACGAAGAAGGCTTTCTTGATTCTTCGGGAACCTGGATGCTTGAGAGCTTCGGAGTTTCAGAGCTTCAGAGCTTCAAGGTGTAATATGAATTTGGTTCTGAAATCCCCAAAATGAATGAAATGGGCTTGTATTTATAGAATTTTTCAAGGCCTAGTTTTGAATATAATATTCCAGATGAAATAAGTCGTTTCTGCCAAGTGTTGACATGTGTCCTGTTTGATGACTTTTCCGACTCATTTCAATATTTCGTCAAGTCACACGCTACGTGTAAAATTTATGTAATACATGAGCGTTGAAACTATAACTATTGGTCAACATTTATTTATCAAAATTTCGATGTCTACACTTTTATGTAAAATTTTAAGTGAATTCCCTCAAATTTTCAGGAAGCGATTTGAGAATGTTTAAAATATTATGTGAAATATTTCTAATTTTTTCGAGTTTCCCAACTTTTTAAAAATCTCTTCGAATCAATTTCTAAATGAATACATTTGGAATGTATGAATTTCTTAAAAATCATGATCGAATACCCCTTAAACTATAAAGAATCACTTAAAATCCTTATTAAATGCCCTTAGATTTTTAAAGAGAATTAAAATGTTTATAAGCCCCAATTGGATGTACCGCTTAATTTAACCAGTTAAGATTACAAATTAACACAAAAGACGACTTGATGCGATGTCATATCTAAAAAACTTGCCGCAATAAGCCCCAATTGGTGTATTTAAACTTCTTTCATTAATTACTACATATTTTCTACACTCACCATGTTTGCCAGCTCGCTATATAATCAACTTAAATCAGTTAAATCCATCATGCAATGCATTTCCTTCCAATTTTTTGTGATAAACTAATAGATAATTGACTAAATAAACATCATGCAAAGTTTCAATAAAAATTTCCAAGTTTTTCTTACAATTTTCGTGGTTTCCATGTAATTTTTATCGATATCGATATTATCCCGATATTTCCATCGATATTTCTGTGTTTTCGGACTACCGATATTTCCGATATTACCGATATTTTCTTCCTTGGTCATACCAAAAATCTGCACAATTGTTTAAATCCAAATTCAGGTCTTTCCAAAACCCGCCTGAATTATTTGAAAAACACGAATTTAGAACAATAATTCAAAACCAAAGAAAAGAATATCCATTACTCAAAAGTAAAAATTTTGCAGGTAAATTTTGCATTCGTATTTTACATATTTAGCAGGTAAAATTTTGCAGGTAAAAACCTATGGGTATCCGTATTAAACATATTTAGCAGGTAAATTTTGCATTCATATTTTACATGTTATGCTCCACAAAAATCAATGCTATGCTCATGGTCATCCAATTTCATTAAAACATAATGTGGAGAATAAAGCTGATCGGTTTTTTTTTTTTTTAATGTGAGAGAGCAAAATGTGTAGTTAGAGTATATGTGATAAAACTTGATTTCTTTCAGAAACTCTATATTAATCTAATCGAATGTTCTACCTCCATCAATTATCCTACCATACGGTTTTTTGTGAATGGCTAAAACAAGCCCTATGACCCTTTGGTCATCGGTTGGAGATAGTAAAAAATGTGACTATGTACTGTTCATTAAAATATTAATTTCTTGAAGGATCAGAGGATTAAAACGAGTCATCTGGCTCTCCTTTGGTTGGAGATTCGGGACATTTTGTGGGAAATTCGTAACTTTTCCCTAAGATCTGGTTGGATCCCATTCTATAAAACGTCCTGAATTTCCCAAAATACCCTCGTCTTCGGTTCATTCATTCTCCGCGTAAAACCTCTGTTCGAATTTCATCTCTGAAAATCCCAATTTGAATTTTCATTACAAAAATGCCTGCCTTCCCAGAAGAGCCGCTGCTAGCTCCGAACCCGGACCGCTTCTGTATGTTTCCGATCCAGTACCCGGGCAGTGCCATTGGGAGCTCTCCAAAGCTCGCCTCAGGTAATCATATCCCATTTCCCCAATATTTTTCATTTGATTTTTTGAAATTCAATAACTTTTCATCATGGGACAGTTAACTCATTGTATTATCTGATAATTTCTGTGATAATTTTTAAATTTATTTTGTGAGTATATGATATGTTAATCTTATGTTGATTCACACAGTTGTATTCCTCTTTAGTATGTTTGATTTTCTATTGGAAAGCAAGATTTAATTTCAACTAGAAATTACGCCTGAGCGTTGATGCGGGAACCAGCTATTTTAGACGTAATCGGATGGATAAAACACATTTAAATTGAATAAATTCAAGACAATTACGAACAAACAGAGGGATACATAAGTAAATGAGGCCGGTAAGATAAATAGTTTTGCTTTTAACACATTTAAGTGAGTTGGCATATAAACACATTATATGGAAAAGTGTTCTAATTAACAACTACTAATCAAACTGCAAAAGCAACGTATGAGTTTTTCTGGCTTCAAAGTTCAAACATAGAATAGAACCAACAGACTCAAAGGTCTTCATATGCATTATGAGAAAAAAAACCTCATTACGGTATCAGAAATCATAACTTAAAGTTAAACCAAAAAAAGTAAGAGACACACAATTGATGTTCCATATTATGTCCATCTAAGAGATGGGCAAGTAGAATTTGTGAAGAAACACCTGCTGGTTTGTCCAACGTGAGAAGATATAAAGTTCTCATTGACGATTCATTGCTTGAGTGGTTTATTTATTTAAGTGATTTCTATTTTGTTAAGAAAATGATACCGCCATAAAAAAAAATAGAAATACATAACAGCGCAATCAAATCATTTTTTTATGTCCTATACTAACTGGTTGAAGATGCCCGAATCAAAACAAAATGGATATCCGCAAACTTGCTTGCTCGAAGGACACAACGATTTCCAACTTTAGTAGAATCACATCCAACTCTTATCAATTACTTCTGAAATAGTAAAAAACCATGAAATTGTGCAGTCACTAAAGACCTAAATACTGAAATCACAAAAGAAAAACAACCCAATTCATAAATTAATGAATGAAAGGAGTATAAAGTTCAATCATAAACTAAGAGGAGTGAGAAAACATGTAGAAAGTTTTCTCATAAGAAAATTTGTATAAATTAGTAATTTAGTCCTTCTCGAGCTTAAAAATTCCATGTACTACACACATTTTACTTTATCTATGCCGATAACCGTTTGCGAACGAAACAAATACCAATTGGAATGCAAAAAATAATGAAGTGAAATAAGCACATGGAAGTGTTATTTATAATGAAGTGAAATTATCCACTATGGTTTATTTGACATATGGATAATTTCGTCTAAGAAACAGAAATAAGTAGCGTCAAGCACAGTAAATTACCATCTGTTTGTATCTCAAAAGTTCACAAGTGTCCAGTTGCCTCTTTGCTGGACCCAACTCTATCCCTCTCACTCTACTTGCAAAGTTCAGTGAGCAAAGTGTCTCACTCACACCATTTTCATTAGGACTTATTTGAACAAACATGAGTGTCTTCGAGTCTCCTCCTAAAACAACGAATGATATTCATTAGTTTAAGTTTAATTTCATCCAAGAAACCAGAGAATAAAATAAAAAATATGAACTTGGAATATTAAACAACTCAGAATAAGAATTGTTGATTCTTCTGTGATCCAAATGAAGTACCTAGAGTTCCTGCACATAACACATAATTTAGTAAAAGAAAGTAATAGCTGAATGCATCAGGTGGCAACTTGGCCAATATAAACAAAGAACTATTCATTAAACAGAAAGGTATGTGTGAGCTTTTAGTTGCAAGTGCAGATATGACATCACCAAGGGAAGACAGAGATCTATTTATGTTTTGAGTTTCCTTGAGTCGTTCTCCTTGTACTTCTGTCTTCGCTACACGCTCACTTCCTGCTAGATCCACCAACCAGAGCTTACTTCTTGTGCATTCCCCATTCAACAAGTTCTCTCCCTTCACCATTACACAGTGTATGCTGCATTTAAAAAAAAATCCACTCAAACATTTCTATCGTTGTTCCAGAGCCTATTTGGCACAAATTAGAACTAACTTGACTGTAACCAAGATATACATACCAATGTGACCGGCTACTATGCTCATTGGCATTGGTTGAGCCAACAGCCCTTGCATTACTGCCAGTTTGCAGAACTTCCCAGACTTCACTCATGTTGTTTACATGTGCCTCAACCAGACCTGGAACATGATGTATCCCCTCACTGAGTTGTCTTATTTCTAGCCTACAAATTATCGCAATACTGTGAGTTGCTATTATCTTGAGATGATCCCATAACGTCCCATCCTTCGCACTTGTGAAGACATGGAACATCATGAGAACTGAACAGAAAGTCTTATGTTTTAACAATCATGCAGCATCCCACTCATGGCATAATTGTTTGTGGGATGACACAACCCATGACAAAACTGGAGTCTATTTCTACAGAACCCATGAAACTAAACAATCCAAAATTAACAGATTACACTGACAACATTCCAACAAAAGAAAGAAGACCAAAAAAATTATGTATTCTAAAGTAATTTAGGGAGCTGAAATAGCAAAAACCCACCTAATTCTAAACCTAAGTAAAACCCTCAATTAAACCCCAACTACAAACCTCAATTAAACCTTCAATTAAACTCCAAATTAAACTATTAATAAAACCCAAATTAAATCATCAATCAGGAAAGATAAAAATACAAAAGGGGGTTTAAGAGGTGTACCTGGAGTGAGTGAGTTGGCGAGTGATGCTGCGACTGTGAGAGGCTGAGAATAAGACGGAGATGGGATGTTTAGCACCAAACAAAAAAACAATAAAAAATTGTGTTCCTTCCATACAGTACTACGCTTCTAGCAACAAATATAGAATAAAGTACAAATCTGAAAGTGTGCCGAAATTACTGCATACGGAAAGTCCACCATTGTTTGAACATCTCCCTGCAAAGGTATGTATGATATATATGATGCATGCGTATCAAATAGCATCAGCATGTTTCTAATTAGTATGATAGTCAGATATATTTTTAGTTTAGGAGAAGATTATTGCCCAATAAACAGATAGAATCAAAGTATGAATATATTCAGTATGAGTATATTCAGTTAATATTACAGTACAGATTTTGCATCCCAAGATATGTGGTTCTTATAGATTCATGAAATAAATGTTGAGAATATCACGTTTAAGAATGGGAAAGGGCATACCTAAACTAATTAAGGGTTACATATATATGGATTTCAGACACTTAAGAAGGTGAAAAGGCAGAAAACAAAAGAATAATGACTTCAATTAAGAATTTAGTAGTGTACAAACTATCACAAACGAAAGGAGCAACATTTGATTTCAAAAAGATTTCAGGGATAATAAAACCCATTGAGGGAACACATATACAGGTTAAAAGGGCATAAGCGATGGCACAACATGAGTCCGTAACATCATTCAGAAGTCAATCATATGACAAACTACAAACCTAATTAAATCCAAAAACAACAATCCACAATGAAAGTGAAAATCGCAAACACAGCAAATCCATTAGTTAATTGTCCAGTCCCCCAATTTAAATATTGTTATAGGCATGCGATCAAATTAGACCTGGGAAGTGGGAAACATGCATAATCATTAAGCACTGAGTTGATTGCAGGGCAAGCAAGCATCAAATTAGAATCACTATCTAACATCGTTAATTTAACCCAATTTTAAATGACAAAAACCTTTCCTCCATACATCTTAATAAATTAAGTTTTTTTATATTTCTGGTGTATTTTGATTTTCCCTCTCTTTGTTTGATTTGAGCTCTAGTAGAACATGCTTTGTTATTTAGATAAGTCTGCTCAAAAAGAGGAGGCTAAAGCCTAGAAACGCTTATAAAGAAGATATTTCATAACGTTTCCATGTTGAGCTATGACCAAGGCAGAGTTAGACTCATATCAGGATCACTACAGGTTCTGGGAAAGGATTGCCAAAAGAATGCATGCATAACTTCTCCTACAATTACCTAAGCATCCTATTAATATACTTGACATGGTACAGAGACTTTACAATCAAGAAAACGAAGAATGCAACAGTTGTAAGGTCTTGTTTCTTATCAAAATAGATCCCTCTTAAGAAAGGGACTTATATGCACTAAATTTGAATACTAATCAGGAGATACACACATCAATAAAGTTACAAAGGTCCTAAATCCTTATCCCATGACCCATTTTCTTTCCCAAATTTTCCAGCCAACCAAACAGACACCAACCTAACCCTAATCAGCAAATTTCCCAATCAAACACCACTCAATCACCCATCAAAAACCAAGGAAATTCAAGAAAAGCGAAGAATGAAATAGTTGTAAGGTCTTGTTTCTTATCAAAATAGATCCCTCTTAAGAAAGGGAATGAGACAATTCTGAGAAGCAACTGCTGGGTAAGAGTACAAAATTGCATGCCTTCCATTTTAAAGTTCAAAATTTTCATTTCTATTCTGGAGATCAATATTATGTATCTTCTCATCTTTTTCATGCATTTAGATACCTTTTGAGAGAAAGTCCCATCCTATTTTATTTCCATTTTGTGGTGTTCTAATCTTTCGAAAGTACTCCACACATGCAACGCTTCTTCAAAAGTGGAAAAAGCAGGGAAACCACACACGCAGTCTGATTTTAAAGTAAGTTTGAAAGTCATTATACCTCCTGTTAGTTTCTCCTATCCTCACTTGGGCTCCATATGGAAAGATTTTCTTGACAGCTCCTTCTAAAAGTGTTCCCTCCTTAAGGTATAACAGTTCCTGAAACATTATATGGCAAACCAATGTCAATTCTTATGAAAAATAAGATCACAGAATCTCAGAACAAACAATGAGAGAACATTGCAAGCAACAAAAAACATGAATACATCAAATGTCGAAATCCAACCGACCCAAGCTTCTTTCTCACTCAATACTAAGTCATTCTTAGCTTCGTCTATTCGAGTAATCTGCACATGCATCCGGCAACCCACCTACACCATTAGGAAACAACATGTGTAAGAAGCAAATTAACAAATCAAACATATGCAACTAAGGGAGGAAAAAGTTAAACAATGAAAAGTTGTCAGTTGAGGTAAATCATACTCCACAATGAAAATTAGTAAAGATTAAAGTACAAAACAATTGAGGTAAATCATATACTCTAGAACGAAAACCCACCAATTGCTAAATGTTAAATTTCTTGAACTACACAACCTATGACAAATACCCGAACAGTAAGAGAACAATGGACATTCGTTGTACTCAATCTGCATTTATCCCAGAACCAAGAAAGTTATGAAGAAACAGAAATGAAACTGTACAGCAGGTATACAGCAGGGAACAAACACTACGAAACTGGCACTCAAGTACTGTAAGGAATATCAGATTAGCATTCATCTAACCAGATCTTCTAGCTACTAACAATTAGTTGTTAAAACCCTAACACTAATCAAGCGATCCTGCACATATATCTAGCTTTCTTCGCATCCCGCCAATAATAAATTGCATTCAAGCGCGTAGTAGCAGCTTGCACAAATAAAGCAGTTTAAGTATGATAAACAGAAAAAGGAAACAGAAACATGAAAACAAATGGAATAAGAAGTGTCATAAAGATGCGATATTTGACCATGTAAATAAGTGTTCTTGAGTGACATTACCAGTAGATCAGTGAGTTCACGATAGAGCTTCTCTAGCTCCATGTGTTCCTGCAAAATGGAAAATATAACCTATAAATAACATAGTGCTCAATATAACCTAGTAAAACTCTTCATATGAAGATATACAAAAGGAGAGGAAGCAGATATCACCTGGCGCGAGGAATGCTCTGCATCCCTCTTCATGGAAGCCATCTCAACTCTCATTTTTTGGACTTCAGCCTGAAATCGAGCATTTCAAGAAGGTTGTTTGACAAAGCAAAAAATTCAGAACGCAAAGCTTCAAATTGATAATAACAACACTGTTGGGCAATAAACAGAGGGCACTTACCTCAAAGAAGAAAGCTTGACCTCTGCATCCCTCTGACCTTGGCGTGCACGGTCCACTTCTTCCTCCCATGCCATAGTCGTACACTAATCCAAATTATACAATCCTCAACTACGCACTTCCCTTGACTTCTCCAATCAAATTATGGTCAGTCATTCACTTTCGACATATCAATAGAGCATGACCAATCTAGTTCACCCCAATAGTTCCTCTTCCTGTATAGGATAATGCATGATAATAATATGGCAACATGAAATTGCCCTCAATTTTTTCTAAATTTACTACCTTCTTCAACCAAATAAAACCTATTGTCTCCTCAAATATCATAAGATTAACAATTAAATGTTCAAACTTCAACTTCCCCTATATTCTCTTCCTCTTTACGCAGTAACCCAATTGAAAATTTGAAATGTCCCATCCCAAATAAAAAACCAAAAATAAAAAACAAAAAAAAACATCAGAAAGGAAACAATACGTGCACATAGCAAATTTGATTAAAATACAGAAACGAATCACAAATTCCCACTTAAAAAACAAAATTAGAAGAGATGGCAATCTATAAAAATCAATAAACAAAAAATTGAGCAAAAGGGTAGTGAAAACTCACCTCCATCTTTTGAGATTTTCCTGCCTGAACTGCTTGGGAACGTGGTCCGAAGCTTTAGCATAAGCAGACTTGAAGCGTCTCTGAGCTTTCAATCTTCCGGAAGAGAGAGGTGGTGCGGCGACGACCTTGGTGCCGTGAAGGAAGGTAGGCGCGGTGGCGGAAGTAGAGAGGAGTTCGGCGGAGGAGGGGATCGCAGCCGTCGGAATTGTGGTGGCGGCGACTGTGATTGTGGTTTTGACTTCGGGCAACTGTCGGAAGAAGAGGGAGGGAGTCGAACCCTAGATCGGTGGCGGTTCGGCTGGTGTAGCGAGACCCCCGGTTGTAGAAAAGCTCCGAAGCGCTCGTCATACACACCAAAACGTGTCTATTTGTTTCACCTTGTCCTCCTCGAAACGTGTCTATTTGTTTCGGATTTTTTGACGAATTTACAGTGATGGATGGTTACAGAAAGAGTCGGAGAGGAAAAGGGGGAAAGAAAAGGGGATGGAAACGGAGTCGAAGCAATGCACGACGATGGAGTCGAAGCAATGCACGACGATTGACGCGTTGGCGCCCTTCCATTCTGCAAAACGGTGGCAATTTTGTAAATAAATTGAAATTATCAATCTGAACGGCAGGCAGAGGCGATGGTAATTTTGTAAATAACTCAAAATCCATCTCAAATGAATAGTGCCAATTGAAGGAATTGGATTCCCTTCTGAGCAAATGGTGAGATCTCTCATGATCACACAACACGGACCGTTGAATACAATTATTATAATTTTTAGAGCAACCTCCTATTTATAGCCGTTAGATCAAAATCTAACGGTCCATGTTGTGTGGTCATGAAAATATTTTTTGAATGGCACGGTCTTTTGTAAAGTTTGGTTCCTTACGATATAGCAATGGTAGCCTCAGTTGGCTTTGCAAGTGTAGTCTCAGTTGGTTCCCTCTGCTTGCACGGCTTGTTTGAGCAGATGAATAATGAAGTTCCTAGATTCAGATAGTAGATGTGCACGCGTATGTGTGCTACATTCACGGGTGTTAAAATATTTGTGTTTAAATTCTTGTTATTCATTGGAAAAGAAATCGGAATAACTTTTACCAGACTAAATCATTTACGGAAGATTTGAGTGTGGTCTATATTTTAACCAGAACCCAGAAGAGAGTCTGGGAGTCTCCATAGCAATCCTCGTTAACTAATTACACGCACTAAACTTGCAGCTTCGAAAAAGCAAATTAAAAAAAAAAATAAAAATACTAGCAACCTTTGCATTTGGACATTTTCACTTTAATAAATGACACGTACCATTTTTTACACACAAAAAAGACATTTAATGACACGTCATTTGTTAAAGTAAAATTGTCAAAATGCAAAAGTTGCTAGCACTCCCCTTTAAAATATAGGGACACTCACTTATGCTCATACAAATAGGAATATTGATAGATAAAATGAGTTTAAATTAAGAGCACTTAAGTGTTAACTAGTTAGTAACTTAATATAGAGTTAACCACGCATTTGGCTCTTAACTATAGTATTTTTCATTATCTAACCCATTCACTTTGTAGATCTTCATTCAAAGATAATTCTTACAAAAATCCATCCAAATTGAAAATCATTTAGCCATTTGATTATTGTCATGATCATTTCATTGTTTTTCGACAACATTGGTGTTGCTATTTTTTCTATCACAATTAGCTACTAAAACAATTTTCGATTGGGATGAATTTTTTTAAGGATAATCTTTTAATAAAAATTTATAAAATGAATGGTTTAGATCATAAAAATGTTGTTCGACCCAAACACATAATTGGCACCGTATTAAGTTACTAACGAGTTAGCGCTTGAGCGCTTCTAGAATTTAAATATATAAAATGATTTCAAATACGTTACACGGGTCTAGTGAGTTAGATGTGTGTTACTATTATAGTGTCACACGGTTTAGTGATATCCTTTATTTATGAATATAGGTGTTAGTTTCACCTATGACGAGTTCAATACAAAATTATGGAAAATGGTTGTATTAGGTTGGAGATTTTCTGACCCATTAAATTCCAATCCACAACCCAAACCTGACCCGATTCAACCCATTTCCAATTTACCAGCCCCGTTTCACCTACTCCCTCACTCACACCGTCTTGTACCGCCCTCTCTTCCTTTCGTTGCCGCCGTCAGAGGTTGTCCCTCTCAGCCTCTCTCCAGCGGCTCTTCCTCTTTCAAATTCTACTCACCGCAAAAAGGAAAAGGGCACTCGGTTTGGCATACAAGGACAAGAGGGCTTGCTTTTGCTGAAAATATTCAAACAAAGCCGAAAGGATATTTTTTTAGGTTAAATATTCCGTTTTTGTTGGTTCTATCTTTCAGTACTACATTGCATATACATATAGTTTGATGGGTTTTAATTAATTTGCTGAATGAATGAATGAAATGATTGATTGGGTTCTAAAATTTGTATGAAATGATTGAGGGGTTTTGGAATTGTTGATGGAAGAAGTCGTGGGTTTATGGGTTTAGGGTTTATATGTTGTCAGTTTTTGGTGTATTTTGCTTTTGTATGCATTGGTATCAATGGTGGGAACTGGAACACACATTTCTCCCGTCCAGCAGAACTGCTGAGCTGCTGAGATGACGACGGAGTTGCAGAGGACGACTTCTCACTCTTCTCTTCCTCGTCGACTCCGATATCGTGGCAAGTCTCTTCCTTTTTTCATTATAATCACCCATTCAACTTTCAAATTTCTTGGAATTGAGTCATATTTTCAGGTAGAGGTCGCACTTGGTGCGATGGCAAGTGCCTTCGCCCATGAGCGGTAGGTCTCGGGTTCGAGACTTAGGAGCAGCCTCTCCATAAATGGGGGTAAGGCTAGCCGACATTCACCTCTCCCAGACCCTGCGTAAAGCGGGAGCCTTGTGCACTGGGTACGATCTTTTTGAGTCATATTTTCAGGTATTGTGTTTATTCGTCTGATTGTTTTTTTTTAGCTTTTAGTCTTTCATTTGTTTTTAATGTAGGAGTTGGGATATAGTAAGATTTAATTTCAAGTCTAATTGCGTTTTACATTTTGGGGTTGAATTTGGGGCTTTTGTTTAGGGTATAAGAATTGTGATTTAATATATTGTGAAATTTGATTCGGGAGTTCATGTTGTGGCTTCGGAGTTCAAAGTTCTTTTCTTGGAGAGGTACACTGTTAAAAACTTTTTTCATGAAAAAAAGCAAAGGTTGTGATCTGTTATTTGGGGTTTTAACTGTCTTTTTGCTGGTGGGGAATTGTTCAGCCAGTGGAAAACGTGTAAAATGTTTTGAGTTATGTTTCTATAAAAATGGGTTTTTTTTTATAATTCCATTCTGGATCTGATAGCACTTTCATGGCGTTGGTTTTCAGCGTGAATAGTTGTGGTTCACGTTTGTCTTTCAGCAACAATGGAATTTTCTTTTTGGTTGCTGATTATTTTCTTTCAACGAGTTCTGTTGCTGTTCCTTGATCGAGTATTTTTATCACTTTACCAATTTTCAGAGCACAAGTGGTCTGGCGCTTTGTTTAATTCTGCTAGATGTTATAATTGTTAGTGAGTCAAGGAGTGAAGCTGAGATGCTGAGAAAGATCAGTGCACCATTTGAGTATTTTTCGTGGAAACTCGGAGAATTTAATTCGAAACATATGAACTTTTTGTAGATCATATCATGGATGTAGTGATGTAAAGTCGGGATTATTGATTGGCGAGAAATCTATTACTGATGATGTTTAGAAGAAATATAAGTTATTTTCACAATTTCTCTCATGATTTAGCGTCCAAGTTGTTGTCTTTGTTTCATTTTTCTTTTTGCTGCTTCTCACAGTATACTCTCACGTCATGATTGAGTGTTTTTTTTTTCACATTCCAAACTGCCCCCGCTTCCCACTCATAGGTACACACAAAATAAAAAGCCCCTTGGTCTATAAGACTGAAAACACAATAAAAATTCATGAGAAGCCGCCCATTACGAAAGGGACCAGGGAGCTGCTATTTGTACTCCAAAATGGTCATCTTGCACTCCTCCCTAATTCAAAAACTAAGGGAGAGTAAAATGAATTTTAAGACCAAGACTTGCAAATACCACAAGAAATTAAAGCTACAAGCAATCCATTGGACCAAACACGACCAGAGTTTACTAGAAGCAATAAACCGCTTCCTGCGTAAGATAAAAGTTTTTTCTATCCCGTACATAGAACCTAACACGACCCAAAAGATAAAGTAAAAAAAGCAGTGTTTTAAAAAGCATCACTTAATGTTTTAACTTATCAAAATGTACAGTCATTATCATTTTCGTCAACTCCGTTAGAATTTTTGTCAAAATGAGTCACGTACTGAATTAAGAGGCAAATATGGCAAACCAAACCAAATGAGAAAATTGTAGCAATTGGAATGATCCTTCAGCTTTACCCCAATGAGAGTAAAGGTCCTTCAACTCATCAAAATGTGCAGTTTTGATCATTTTCATCAACTCCGTTGGAATTGCCATCAAAATGAGTCATGTGCTTAAGAGGATCATGGTTGTGGGGTATATTATCAGATTGTCCATGGAGCCTTCCACCATGGCTACTTGTTCTCCTTGGCACGCACGAGGTTGCCGAAAGAGAATTGGCGGAAGCGGAAGGAGGGAAGATGTTGTCGGTAGGGACGGGAAAGGAGACAACAGCTTTTTGGATGTGTAGAGAGGGTGTAAAGGAGGTGTGGCGTGGAGGGTCGGGGGAAGTGTGTTATGGCTATTGGGGTATATTTAATTTTTCGTGTTTGCCTATTAATTAATGTCACGTGTATGACATATTGTTCTAAAAATCTCCGTCTAGCGCCGTCTAGGCCCCGCTTAGGCGTTAGGCGGTTGACCACCATCTCGATTAATGCTTAGGCGTTTGAAAATTAAGAAATGACGTCTAGACCCGTTGAGGCGCCCGCCTAAATCGTCTAGGCACCTGCCTAACCCGCCCAGACCTGCCTAGGCACCCACCTAGGTTGTGACTCACTTTATATGCATGAAATTGTAAGGGATTTGCTGAATACTTAAATGAATACACATTATATACATATTCACATGTTTTCATTATATTCCAATACTTCTTAATATATATATATATATATATATATATATATATATATATTCTATTTTATAGTTTATAATGAAATTATATATATTTTAAGTATAAACAGACACTTATTTACACAAAATACAATAGATTTACTTAAATCCGCCTAGGCGCTAGGCCCCAGCTCGCGCACCCGACTAGCGCCTAGCGTCTTTTAGAACCTTGGTATGACACATGACTTATTTTGATAAAGTTCTGACGAAGTTAATAAAAATAATCATTTCTGCACGTTTTGACACATAACTTATTTTGATAAAAGTTTTGACAAAATTAACAAAAATGACAATTTCTGCACGTTTTGACAAGTTAAGAGATTAATGATTACGAATTTTTAGTTGAACGATCATTGCTCTGATTAAATTAAAAACTTAAGGGACCATTACTACAATTTTTTCATTTTCTTTAGTCAAATTCATATCAAACAGTTATGTTAGGATTCTAAGCCGTTGGATTGATCTAAATGTTTTGTATGCATTGACCACAGGCACTCGCTCAGGTGAGCTGCTCTGTCCATCTTTTCTTCTTCCTCTTTTCTCTCTCTCTCTGAATTGACGACACTACGATGTGGAGGAACTCGAAGAGATTATCTTCCAAGTTCCCGATATCCAACAACCCACTCTACCTCCTATCCTCCGCCTCCTCATCCGCCAAACACGGCGGCGTTCGACCTCTGCTGCTCTCTCACTCCCTCTCCCAATCCCACCCCTACTCCCCTTCCCCTTCGCCTTCAGATTCTCTCAAGCTCGGGCTTCACCGATCCGATGGAGTCGGAGCGCTTTCGGCAGCGGCTGATCTCCCGTCGTTGGTTTCCAGAGCCTCGCACTTGGCCCGCCACTATGGGCAGTGCTATTGGGAGCTCTCCAAAGCTCGCCTCAGGTACTCATTA